>JZLH01S0016967.1:1166-25118 GCA_001188425.1 Eucidaris tribuloides | reverse complement strand
CTGGAGGTTATTCACGGATGACCAACACATAGTCCTCAACATTCTTCAAGTCATCCATTCGGTCAGGCAGCAATTGCTCAGATAAAATCAAAATCAAGAGGCTTCATCCACGCCACTTAATACATGCTTTGGCCACAAAATACACATGTATCATCCTCCGCTGAGATTATTATTGCATACTATCCTATTATTTTTTTAATTACAACACCGTTTTTGTTACTACAATAAGTTTACTTCATTTTCGGAGAAGGGAACCTTATTTCATTTTCGGACTAACGAACCTTTTTACATTTTCGGACTAACGAACCTTTTTACATTTTCGGACTAACGAACCTTCGGAATAACGAATCTTATTTCTTTCTCGGACTAACGAACCTTCGGAATATCGAACCTTATTTCTTTTTCGGACCAACGAACCTTCGGAATATCGAACCTTATTTCTTCTTCGGACTAACGAAACTTCGGAATATCGAACCTTATTTCGTTTTCGGACTAACGAACCTTCGGAATATCGAGCCTTATTTTGTTTTCAGACTAACGAACCTTCGGAATAACGAACCTTCGGAATAGCGATCCTTCGGAATAACGAACCTTCGGAGTATTCGAACCTTCGGAATACCAAACCTTCGGAATAACGACTGTTGCCCGTATTTTATGCGATTGGGGCCTTGCTTCCCACCTGTAGTAGACGCAGGGGATGACAAGGTATTCCGGCCGATTGTAAGACAGAAGGCAGGAGAACTTGGTTGACTTTACGCAGTGAGTTCGAATGCTTTCTGCCACGCAAGGAAGGGGAAGGCTGCTCGTACGTAGAGGGTCTCTATGCGGGAGAGCATGCCGTTTGCATGGATGTAGGTTCCCATGCTTGACTGGTGCGGATGCTTGGGCCATTTGGCATGGATGTAGGTTCCCATGCCTGAACCAAATTAAGGAAACTAAAATATCAGAATTTTCGGTGAAAGCCCGGGTCCTTCTGGGAGGAATGCTGAGGCAGTGGAACGTTATGTGCTATATTTATGTGTAACTGATTTTATTATATTATGTGCTAATGAAAGAAGCAGTGAGACAGTATGAGAATTGTAAATGAATGATCTTAATGATTTCTGTATGTTGATACAAACATATTATGGAAGTATTCTATAGCTCTATTAAACCAAGCAACAAAGTCAAAAATTGTCACAAGTGCATTTTGTACAGCGTCAGTGAGTGTAATTAAAATTTTATCGGTCTTGCACCATTGGTTTTAAACGCACGCATTCTAAAGTCTAGCTGCTATCAGTGCAATACTGAATACAGTGCAGTGCACTGTATTGCGCGTATTCCTTATTATCAAACTTGAAATGGGCGAAAAAGCACCAATGCTATTCATGAGTATGTGTATTTACAGCCACTGAAGCAAGACTGATAAAAGTTTCACAGGACCTACAAACTTAAATGGGCTTTCCATATCTGGACTTTAGATAGAGAATAGTACTTAATTTGGTACTGATTCTGTGGTTAGTGTGAGGAACATTTTTATTGGGACATGTTGTACATATGAAGGAATAATGACAAGACATTAATTACGACATTATGATGTATAATCTTCGGGACCTTTCAACCGACATTCGGTAGGAAATTTACACAGTAAGATTTCTATGTCAGTAATGAAAAAAAAAATGTAATTTTACAAATATGGAAACTGATTGAAAGTCAACACCTTGATGATTATTTAACGCACATTATTGTAAAAAGGAATGGTAGCTTCTTGCAGTACATAAAGTGATAACCATGGTATTGCCTATATGTGTATAGTACACAAAAATACCTCTGATCACTGACGTCCAGATGTGACTCCAAAATTTGATAAGTTCATCTGTTAATGACGATACATACCAAGTCAATTTTGATAATAATCCTAATACGCGTTTCTTTCCTCGATAAATGGAAGCAAATGAAGTGAAGAGTTTCATAGCAAAACCCAATAAATCCATTTGAGGCAAACTGAGATAAAATACATTTTTTTACTGTGCAAATATAGAGCATGGTAGAAATCTCAACTTAGGTCAAATGCTTGTATGTAATGATACCATTACAATAGCAAATTTACATAAATCAATATGGCATTTTACCAAAATTAATTGCTTTAATTGCAGTTTTATGGCAAAATGCCATATATTCATAAATCGTTTCTTTGCAAAATGCCATATGTCCATATTGAATTCCGATCAAGGAGGCGAAACGGAGCATCTAATCAATGTTTTTCCGTGGACTGCATGCTAGCGCGCGCCTGGCCTGCCTGAGGTCACTTTGCAACTGTAGAGTTTCAGGGCGCCGCCATGTTGGGTATGATATGCTCGTTGATTGGACAAGTGGATTTATTGGGTTTTGACATGAAAGTAATGTGAATTTATTGGGTTTTGCCATGAAACCATGTGGATATATTGGGTTTTGCCATGAAACCATGTTTTTTTTTTTAAATCACAAAATCCCAGGTTTTGGTGAATTTTTGAAAAAAAATGCTATCATGCACTTGGCCTGCCTTGGGACACTATGCGTTTGTAGAGTTTTAAGGGCGCCGCCATGTTGGGAATGATATGCACGTTGATTGGCTGAGTGGATTTATTGGGTTTTGACATGAAAGTCAGGTGGCGTTTACTGCGTTTTGCCATAAAATCGTGTTTTCGAAATCACGAAAATAGACGTTAAAGTGAATTTTGGAAAAAAATGAAAATGTACGCCAGGTAGCCCTCTCGCTATTCAACAGTTTGCTTACCATTCTTGAAAAAAAAAATGAAAAATGGCGTTTATTGGCTTTTGCTATGAAATTCTTCAAATGTTAATCATAATTTTGCCTGCCCAGTATACAATATTACTTATGATCTTTTGACCTTGGTTCATTTGTATATGGCTTTTGGTGCTCAAGTCCATGATCATTAAATCATTAAAATCCATAATTTCTTTTCAAGATATTGCAACAAAGTATTGAAGTATACCTTCACGATACATAAAATAACCGTTGAAAATGGACCTTTGACCTTAAATATAATTATTGATATGTCTTCCGTGATACCCACTTCAGCCAAGTATCATAAAAAATAATAATTCCTTTCGAATGTTATTGTGGTAAAGTGTAGTCTTTGACCCCAAATTTAAACACGCCATCATTTTGTCAATGCTGATACATACTTAACCAAAGTTGTATGTAATTATCAAGCTAAGAGTGTGAATTAGTTTTATTTTCATTGCACCTGCAGAGACCTATGACTTTTGCTTTCTTGACCCCGAATCTAAATCTGCCCCTTTGTTTGTGGTGAAGCTCATGTCAGCCAATCTTCATGAAAATCTATGATAATTTTTTTAGATATGGCAGTAAACATATAGAGTTACAGTATTGTCTACACAGTACACAACGTATCTCTGTTTCGGTACTTCCGAGATATCGTCGATTTCAGATTTTACAGCTGCAAAGTACTAAAATTGTTTCTGTTTCTCTCCAGTTGAATAACTTTCAAAAATACGTTTTCTGATTGTAACTTATATCATTCTTCTACAATCTATTGGAAAATTAAATCATAAAAAGATTTTTTTGTCAAAAATATAAAAGATTTTTTGAAGATACGTTGTTTTGCCAGAACACCGAAACCTGGCATCACATGCGTGATTTGGCAAAACAACTTAAGTCGTTCTACGCACCAGCGCTGTGATTTGGCAGAACAATGTATCTTCTCATGCACATATGTTGTGATATGGCAAAATAACGTATCTCGTTGTGCAGCGAGTAGTCTCTCTGCGCATCATTCTGCGCAGTGGATGTGATTTGGCAAAACAACGTATCTGCAGCATTCTGTGCAGCTGTGATATGGCAAAAGAACGTATCTTTAGTATTAGTGCATGCGATATGGCAAAACAACGTATGCCATTTCGTGGACCTGGACAGGACTTGGACATGACCATATTCGTACATGGACTTTTAAAATGGACTCTAAACAAGGAATTAACCTTAGATCTTCCCCACCCTAAACAAGTATTCGGCAAGTACATCGCCCGTTCGTGAATAACTACCCTTTTACACGTTTTCTGTGCGAGCATGGTGTTGCCTTACTGTTCTGCCATGACACACAACGAAGATATGTTATTCTGCCAGAAAAACCGGAGAGGCTGTTAACGCGGCAGAACAACGTAAGTTTATCTGTGACGTAAATGTTTTGGCAAAACAACGAAAGTCAAGTTACGTTGTTTTGCCAAATTATTTGGCAACAAAAAACTTTTGAAAATTCTGAAATTTATGATGGGCAATTTTTAATGCCTCCGCACACGAAGTTGGCCGGAGCGCATCATCGTTTTCGGGTTGTCCGTCCGTCCGTCCGTGCCGTCCGTTTACCGATCTCGTACGGCGATAACTTCAGAACCCCCGTCGGATTTTGATGTACTAAGACCACAGCTTATGTACTATGCAGCCACCAATGAACTGATTAGATTTTGGAGCTGAAAGGTCAAAGGTCAAAGCGTCACCAGAGACCTTAAGATATGTCTGATTTGGTCTCGTTACGCGCGAATAATGAGAGGGGCGCGTGTCGGATATGTCATGTTAACTTGGGTAGAAAGTATGATTTATTATGAAGGCACCAATGAACTGATTAGATTTTGGATTCAAAGGTCAAAGGTCAAAAAGGTACCGGACCTGAATATGTCCTGATTTGGGCTCGTTACGCGCGATAACTTGAGAGCGCGCTTGGTTTTCGATTGTCATGTTAACTTGGTTGAAAGTATTGTTATGACGGCACCAATGAACTGATTAATTTTGGAGCTGAGGTCCAAAGGTCAAAGGTCACGTCGGCCTTAACCCTAAAAGGCTGGGGGGGGGCGGAATCCGCCCCCCCCCTTAGAGTTTCGCCGCAAAACTGTCCCGCGACGCGCGAAGCAGTTTGCACGGCGTTTCATGACTTTATTCTCTGCAGCACTTCGCGCATCTTTTGAGTACCAAATTTGCTGGACGTTCCGGGTACGCGTTCCCAAGTTACGTTAACATTTTTGTAGTTGCATGTCACCCCAAAATCGCTCAAATAAACGTGATTTTTGTGTACATTTCCAATACAAATTGTTGTTTCAGTCCAAATTCATACAATGTATGATAATTTTTAGCTTTTATGTGGTTGAAATTAATTAATTTTGTGCTGGTTTATGACCGCAAAAGTGTCCCGACAAATTTCATCAAAAAACAATAGATAAACAAAAGGTTTTGAAAAAACAAAGAATATACATAAGAAATTTGAAAAACAATAAAATACATTAGGAAATCAATTTTGATTCCAGGATTTTTTTCTAGTAAAACTTGTTAAGATATGCTAAAAGGAGTGTCCAGGACACAAAACATTAGCAGTGTTGGACGCCTTTAATTAGTGATTACGTTAATTATGATTTTACGCCATAACATAGCATAATTAATTTGCATATGAAATTAATTGTCGGTAATTAACTATACCAGTCTTGTGATTACGGTGATGCGGTCACGTGCGTCGCTAATTTTTCGGTCGCGATCGCGGCGATCGACGGCCGAGATCTCGGGAGCGGGGTGGGGCGGAATCCGCCCCCCCCCCAGAATTATAGCATAGCCAAAAAAAGCCCAGCCTGAATTAGGGTTAAATATGTCTGAATTTGGTTCGTTTACCGCAGGATAACCTTGAGGCGCTGCGTCGGCATGTGTCATGTAACTTGGGTGAAGTACTATTGGTGGGGGACCTGCGTCGCGCGGAGGGCTCCGGTGAAGTATGTTATTCATGAGGGCACCAAATGAACTGATTAGATTTTGCGTAGTCCTGAAAGCGTCAACTAGGTCAAAGTCACTTGGCGCCTGAAAATATGTCTGATTAGGGCTTGTTACCACGAAAGTTTGAGCAGCGGGTTGGTTCGGATTGTTCATGTAACTTGGGGTGAAGTATGTTATGAGCACCAATGAACTGATTAGATTTTTGGGCTGAAAGGTCAAAGGTCAAAGCGTCACCGGCCTAAAAATAGCGTCTGATATTGGGCTCGCTTAGCCGCGATAACTGAGAACAGCTGATTGAAATTTTCAGTGTAACGTTTGGGTCAAGTATTGTATATATGCAGGCACCATATGAACTGATATAGCATTTGGAAGTTCAAGGTCAAAAGGTCAAAGTTCACGCCCGACCTTATGTCTGATTTGGGCTCGTTACGCGATAACTTGAGAGCGGCTGGCTTCGGATTGTTCATGCTAACTTGGTTGAAGTATGTATTATGAGGCACAATGAACTGATTGAGATTTTGGGCTCAGAGGTCGCGTCACGGTAGTGTCAAGGTCACTGGCCCTAACAATATGTCTGATTTAGGGCTTATTACCACCGAAAGGCTTCGAGAGGGCGCTCGGGATTGTTTTCGGTCGATTGGCCATGTGTAACTGGTGAAGTTGTATTATGAGGCCCAATGAACTTGATTAGATTTTTGGAGTTTCAAGGTCAAAAGGTCAAAGCTCACCAGGGCCTAAAATATGTCTGATTTGGCGCCTCGTTTACCGCGATAACTGGAGAACAGCCAGTTAGATTTTCATGTAACGTGGGTGAAGTATGTATGTATGAGCGCACAGCACAAATAAACTGTATTTAATATTTTGGACGCTAAAGGATCAAAGGCTCACTGCGGCCTTAAATATGTCTGATAATGGGCTCATTACTGTGATAACTTGCAGTATGACTTTTCCAATTTATGATGTAACTTGGAGAAGTATATCTAATATAAGCGCACCAATTTACTGATCTGCGATTTGGAGCTGAAATGGTCAGAGGCTCAGGTCACAAGGCCTCATTGTCCGATGTTGAAGCCCTCATTGCTCGATAATTTGAGACACTGCTTAATGGATTTTAGCTGTAACCTGGTCCAAGCGTCAGCATGGGCTTATGCTATCATCTAACTTGGTCTTCGCTACCATTGGTAACTTGAAGCCTCATTATCAAATTACATCATTTGCGATGGGCAGTGCGGACTGCGGAGCCATACCCATTCGACTGCGCGCAGTTCGAACTGCGCTCTACAGTTTTAAAATTGAAATCTGTTTTTAAAAACTGAAATTTTGACAGATGTTAAAGAATGGCTTGATGTATCCAACAAGCTAAAAACCTGAAAAACCTCAAAATTTGAGATACGTTGTTTTGCCAAATCACGGCCGACAAGCTGACATGTGTCACTTGATCCCAGAATTTATTCAATTTATCTGTCTATGGTAATATATAGGCCTACGTCAACATAGATTATCAAAAATCCACTAATCCATTCTTGCGGTATTGCGGACAGACGGACAACCCCAAATCGTAAAGTCGTCAACATTACTTTGTATAGGAGGCATTACATTACAGCTTAAATGTAACTAGCATGATTGGAGGTAGTCCTTAACTTGGGGTAAAACTCTTCTAGAATCATATAAACTATGCAAAGATTCAGCTGTGTATATATTGGTATAGGTCCGAACTCATTTGGTTCTTGAGGTAGTTTAAAATCATGTCATCAACATTGAAAGACATGAGTTAACATTTAAAAAGAATTGTCAAACTTTTGATATTTGAGCAAAAATGGACAATAAACATTCTAGAATACAAACGTTTGAATAGTTATGCGGCCACTGGAAAGATATGCATGAATAAACATCACTCTTAAATTACTCCAGGAGTGCAGTATGAAATAGCCTAGATCTAAACATATGAGTCTACGGAAGGAAATGGCAAAGGTGAATCCGATCAAGCTGGGGTACTCATAGATTTTCACTTTTTAAAGCACTAAATAATCATTTTTAAATATATACAGTTTTGTCAGGGCTTCATTTTTAGACATTTTCAAAGGTATTTAGATCATGGAGATAATGTAGCTCACATTTTTAAATTGTGGTCGTTAAAGCAATTGATTAAAATAATTTCATAGTACACAACAATTATACAACTGTGATGAGATTCACAAGATTTAAAGGTACATGAGAATGAAATTTGCCAAATGCTTCGTTATAAAACAATGTTAAAATATAAAGCAAATTTCCAATATCATTCCGAATTCTCGATTTGATTAAAGTGTGTACAGAAATGGTCAATTACATGACATTTCCCCATTTCATCTAGTATTGGTTTTGTTTTACTGTTATTTTCAGAAATTAAACAAACTATAGCACATACACGCTCATGACATCTGGACTATACGCTAAACAGTATATAAGATGGGCTTTCAAAAAAAATGTGGTTATTATTTCGTAGAATATATATTTATGTAACAACCTCCGCATTAAATATGAAACGGACTAGTGATCATTCTAATAAAAAAAAATCATATAACAGTTGTAATAATAGATAACACAATGTAGTATAGCACAGCAGTGAAATCATCGTGCCCATTTTGACAAAGTAACGCAAGCTCTTTCATGGTTCTCATTGTCCCAGGTATGTTTCGGCTATGTGCGATAAATCAGCCTCCATCAAAATGTTGCAGAGTTTTTCGCACGTTGCGTTAGCTGCATTACGAGCTTTCCACTGCTCAAAGACATACATCATTGCATTAGTGATCATGTTCCTATTCTCAAGCAATGTTTGGTGGAGTTCTGTGTACTTAAATCCTAAATGTATTCCCAAAGTAGTGTAATCTTGTAGCACAACCGATTTTGCAATTTTTAGCAACTGCCGATCTGTCACAATATCCCACCTGTGGATAGATAAGAAAAATACATTAAATGAAGTTTGACATGAAAGTGCACGTTCTTAGCGTGTGTTTTTTTCTTTGGACTGTTTTTTTTTAAATTTAAGTGTGATACTTTATTATTATTGTTGTTATTATTATCATTATCATCATCATCATTACTATAATGAACTCCAGATTATGAGATTTATTCTATAGCACTGTTTTCAGTTTACCTGCCGAAAGTTTACTTATCCACTGAACAGAATTACCTTTGCTACTTCAACGTTTTATGGGTATTATTAAAGAGAAGATCTTATAGCCTTTGTGTATGTCACTGGGAAAATTCCGTCTTTCACGAATTCAGAACATTACACCTGCTTATTAGACCCATATCAAGACTGAAACAATGTGCACTACCTCCCGTCTCTGTGGGAATTTTCCCAGCTAGGCTGACCGTTACATCAATTACATCACGAATGGTTTTCTTATTCCTATGGGGTACCCACTTTGATATACTCCTAGGTGAAGATAGGCCATGCTGATAAAGTGTCAAGAGACAGGATTCGGACTAGGGGTCTTAAGCAGTGTTGTAGTCAAGTCCGCAATCGAGTCCAATTTTCGAGGACTCGGACTCGCACTCGGCGTCGAATCCTACTGTGAAATGAATGGCACCGTGTTTATTCAACTGTGGACTCGACTCCAACACTGGTCTCTTGCAAGAAATTCCAGGGTGTCATCCGCTTAGTCAAGTGAGTTACTGTCAGGGATGGAGTCGAGGACGGCCCTGAGGTCAAATTTTTCCGACCTTGGCCTTGACCTTGGACCGAGTCACGTGTACAAAATCTATGTGGACTCGGAACAGTCGTCCTCGACTCCATCCCTGATTACTGTTAATATAGCTTGGTGAATCATGTTCAACTTCCTAGTATAAAACAAATGTAATTTTAAATTTGGAAATGTGAGAGAGAGGGGAAGAGAAAGAGAGATTCAGAAACACATTTGTTTGGCCTTATAAGCGCGTTATTTTAGTAGCTGATACGTCAAAGCAGTTTCTGAAATCGGTATCTTACCTTCTCGTCGAAGATCTGCGATTATCACCTGGGCCAGGACCTGTTAACCAGAGTAACGGAAAAAAGTTATTTGAGGGAAAATACAAACCTTTAAGCCCCAACAACAAGATCGAGGGACAAGGGCACGGTATCCCTGACCAAAACAGAAATAACAGACAAATATTTGGGCAAGATTCTGTTAAATATGAGAATAATTTCAACAAATATTAAGCAAAATACATCTTCCCTTTTTGATGATTTTTTAAAAGTCTTAAAAATGCTCATAATCACATTAATTTCGCAAGGGTCCAATCTGTACGCTAAGTGCACATAATCCCCTCGGCCGTTCGCTATTAAAAGATTGGGACAGGGTTTTTTAATATAAATTTCGGGGAAATTAAAATGTTAGGATTGGATCAAATTTAAATTCATTTTTGTTTTGCAATAAAATTCATAATATATCAGACGTTTTTCGGAGAAATTTCACTCGCTTTGATAACGGTATAATAAAGAGGATAAGAGTTGGTGACCACAGCAATTCAAAAGTAAGCCAGCGGTCAAAAGTTTCTTTTCCTGTCTCTTTCTATTTTGCAGGCATAAAATATGACCTATCTATTTGAAGGTTTGCAGCAGAAATTCTTAATGTAATGAATTACGAGAATGATTTATACATGCAGTGTGTCTGAAAAAACATTACACTAATTTCAAAACGGCCGCCAATTTAAAAAAAATGTGATTCTGGGCTAAAAGGTTTATAAACTCCTCAAAAAAAGTTTGGAAATCTGAGTTTGATCGGTAATATCTCCTGTTTCGTTGTAATAACCAATGCAAACTTGGTATTATCGGAAAGATGATTTAATTTTCTTTAAAATGACACCCAACTTGTTATGATTATGTCATCGGGGAAAGGGAAGTATCTTAAAATGTGGTGTAAAATGTAAATTGAAAAGCTGCAAAATGACCAAAGTTCGGTAAGTCACCCAATTTTTGTTGTTGGTCATGAGTGAGTTTTCCAATGTCTCTTTGGTTGTAATGCACTCTTATGTGAACATTGACATGTACTGAAACAAACACCTGCGCAAGTAAGCTACCAACAACAACGAGAAAAAAAAACAAATACACAAACATGTATGGTCATTTAAAAACTGGACATAGGACATTTAATCTCACAGACCTTTCACCACATTAACACAACGAAGTAAAAAAAAAGTGGCAGGAGCTTGATTTGCATGGATTTTCATGTTTATCTGCACATTGATCTTTGATTTCATCAATGTTCATTGATTTTAATAACATGATCAGAGCTCAGTATCGGGTGGACGACCCACATGCCTACACCACCGCCTGGCACCGCTTCCTCATGCTGTTGATGAACTTTGTGATTCGTTGCTGTGGGATGGGATTCCACTCGTCAATCAGTAACTGACACAGACCTGCCAATGACATTGCATTTGTGACTCTCTTTAGTACAGGCCGGCCGAGTTGATCCCACAAATGTTTAATGGGGTTGAGGTCTGGTCTGCATGCAGGCCAGTCCATTCTCGTGTTACCCTCTCTCTGAAGAAATCCATGAAAATCAAGCTTCTGCCACTTTTTTTTATTACTTTGTGGTGTTAATGTGGTGAAAGGTCTGTGAGATCAAATGACTTATGTCCAGTTTTTAAATGCCCATACATGTTTGTTTGTTTGTTGTTTTCACTTTTTATTGTTGTTGTTTGCTTACTTGTGCAGGTGTTTGTTTCAATCCATGTCAATGTTCACATTAGAGTGCATTACAACCAAAGAGACATTGGAAAAATCAGTCATCAACAACAGCAAAAATTGGGTGACTTACTGAACTTGGGTCATTTTGCAGCTTTTCAATTTACACTTTACACCGGATTTTAACATACTGCCCTGTCCCTGATGGCATAATCATCCCGAGTAGGGTATTATTTTAAAGAATATTAAAAACGCTTTCCGATGATACCATATTTGCATTGATTATTACTACGCAACAGGAGATCTGACCGATCAAATTCAGATTTCCAAACTTTTTTTGAGGAGTTTATGTATGGAAAGCTGGAAGTCTCGTCCTTAATATGACACCAAAATATTGGAATTGGCTTATGCCTGAGTGAACACTGCCCACTTTTGTAAAGGACATGAAAATTAGATTGCGCAGGAATTGGTTATACATTGTAAGTGTAACAAGTGTATACAAGCTTTCTTTGATTATTATGGTAGTATTTCATGTTTTCAGTCACTAAGATCTTTAATTTACATATCCCAATCCCCAACTAGCTCCACACATAATCAAAGAAAGCTTGTATATTTTGTCACACTTACAATGGATAAGCAATTCCTGCGCAATCTTATTTTCATGTACTTTACAAAAGTGGGCAGTGTTCACTCAAGCATTAACCAATTCCAAACGTTTTGGTGTCATATTAAGGAAGAGAATTTCAGGTTTTCATACATATACACCCTTTTCCCTAGAACCATATATCTTGTATCTGGCAACCGTTTCAAATGTGTAAAAAAAAATGAAACGCACTGTATATTGTCAGCTGAGAATATTACATTTGAATTTTACAACAATCATACTTTCACTTATGGGGAGTGAACTGGACGAAGATCCAGAAGCGTGGCATGTCCGAAATGTCGTGCCACTCAGCGTGTCGCCTTCACTATAAGTAGTATCACACTCTGTGTTGTTATCCACCGTAGTGGCGGAGCTAGTGCTAGACGACCGTTGTTCTCCAAGCGTTTTGACAGGACATGTGGCGACTGAAAAATCAAATGGAAACTACAGCATTTACATTACGAATATTCTTGTCTCCCACCGTATATTCCATATTTGTTATCTACCGGGAGATGATATCTTAGAAATTAAGTTTTTCGTATCTTATGTGTATCTTACGTGACTCAATGTCAGGATCTTAGATTTGATTCGTTCTGTGATGTTTTATGATTCGTTTTCTTTAATTTTAATTTTTGTTTTGTTTGTTTTGTGTATCATAATGATGTTTTACATAATGTGCATGTCTTGATATATTTCAGGGATTGCCTACACCAAGCGTATGCTTCGGGGCAAATTTCTTATACTCATTGTCATTGTAAATTTTTAACTATGATTTTTATATTCGAAATAAATGTTTGATTTGATTTGATTTGATTTGAAATGTCAACAGAGTGCAGCAAATCCCTTGAGCTCTTAATTACCTAAGCTAACAGACTGCAGCTGCTGGTTTTTGCTTCAGTCAGGCAATTTATCGACACTAACAATGCTATTACGTAAGATCAAGAATTAGGTTCAGAGTGAAAAACCTTGGTAGTTTACAGCAAGAAGGGAAAAGCCCCCTCCCCGGGGGGGGGGGCAAGATTAAATTTCGGGGTTTACCGAACCCGGGTAGCGGTTTTGCATACCCGAGTTGAGGAAGCGGGGACGTTTCGTAATGACATGCCAATTTTATGTTCAAACCCTTCTCTTGAACTCCAATATTTCATTGATCTTTTTGATCTTTCCACTCCAATCTTTTAACCGATCCATTTTATTTGATATTAAACAAGAAAATCCCACCATTGGCTTTAAAAGACACTATATAACGTTGTGGAAGCCGAATTAAAAAAAATCTCAGTCTTTGCTATCTGACATATCTGACATTGTTTGAATGGACAAATAAACACACTACAACACAAAATTTCATTTATGCTGTCAGTCGTAAAATATGTATAGATAAAAAATACGCACATGAATTATTGTCAGCTGACAAAAATTCTGCACCATAACAGTCTATGGGGAAACTGGAATGGTCGCTGAATGATTTTTCCTTTTCAAAAGCCCATATTGATATTTTCAAAATTGCAATTTTGTCAGGGCTTCATGTTTAGACCTTACGAAAGACACTGGTAGGATGGGTAAATCGAGTAGCTCAAATTTTTAAAACAGATTACATTTTTGTTCGATGCCTTCAAGATATCATAGTAAATAGGTCATATTATATAATTATAAGCTTTGAGATATTTGACCTTCATGTTTTGACTTCCGAATAATCAGTTTATTTTTGCATTATTTGAGCCAATTTTTATTGAAATCATATGCGTGATTATCTTATTGTGTTTACAACCCGAAATCACACATGCACGGGGTCCCGGTAACCTTGACCATCAAACTTCGAAATCTAATTATTTAATCATTGCATAATAAACACAATTAGCGCAGGTTCGAGTAAAGACACAGGCTAACATTAAGAAGCTTCACATTAAAAAAATCTCAAACTTTCTGAGCTACATAGTAGTGTTTGAATGGACCAATAAACACCTTAGAATACAAAAGTTTGGACATTTATGCTGCCATTGGCAAGATATGAATAAATAAACAATTAGTACTCGGGCCGAGTAGAAAATAGATTAGATCTACACACAGTAAGTCTATGGGAGGAAATGTGCAGGTTAATCCGGTCAACTTACGATTTTCTTTTTTTTAAAGTACTAAATCATCATTTTGAAATACAATATTTTCAGGACTTCATTTTTAGACCTTATGAAAGACACTTAGAGGATAGAGGATTAATATGAAGCTCACATTTGTTAAACTATGGTCAATGTTAGCCTGTGGTTTAAATATTTGATCGTAGTTTAGTTATCGGAGTAACCAGGCGATAAGTATGGATGCACTCGAAGGACAGCCAGAAAAAGTGATCGTTCACGCACATTTGGCGTGGAAGTTCCAGAGTAAGAATAATCACGTATTTGGAATCTGTGGAATTCTGAATGAGAAGGAGCAGTGGCACACGGGGGGGGGGGGGACATGTGCCCTCAATCCGCTGGCTAAAAAAGAAAGAATTTCAGCTTAGTACATCTTTTGCAAAAGATTTATCGACGTAAGACCTTGTGCTAATCAAACATAGTTCTTTTGATTTAATACGTATTTTAAACTGCTTGATCAAATTTTTACTTCTGTTTGGCAGGACAGCGGCTTGTATCTATATTTTCATATATTCTGCTGCGCTGCAAGAGCTCCTAAATACTACGTTACTGCACAATAATGTAAAGCAGAAATTTGCATCCTTTTTCAATATATATGTATGATATTAATTTGCGATCACTTTCAACTTATATACCTATATTGTCCTTAAAAAATTAGGAAATGCAATTGTTTGATTCTAACCATTATATGGGATGAACGCTATTGGTGTTTTCTTCTTTTGTCCCACCAAGAGATTTATGCCTTGGGTGTGATTTGCAAAGGCGTTGAAGTCCAGTTTGAATGACACAACATTGGTATGACATTGCAGAATGTTCTCGCATGGTATGACCTGTAAAAACCGTAAAAATGGGGAAAATGTTACAATGGTTACTTGTCTACAATAGTAGACAAGTGGACCTACGAACGCATGACAGCATGGGTCCAGAAGTAATTCTGATGAAGCGAATGTGTTGATAATGGAATCATTGCTATACTGATTTATGAATATATTTATTTATTCAGTCTTATTTAAAACCTGGGTAGTCTTTTCAGAGCCAAAATGTCTGCTTTAAAAAAGAGCCCTGTTTTTATTCGCCTTGATTTGTGTTGTAGCGGCGTGATGTGATTGAAACGTACTTTTGTATCCATGCGAATGCTAAACTTAATACGTTTGATTCAAAATATTCCAACAAAGTTATCACAATAAGGATCTTGATTGGATTACATTACTTGCCCATTTTACTGGGTTTACTTGGTAGAATATGGATTATTGGTAAATGGCGACAATTTCCTTAGAAAGCGTAATGAAGAGTAGCTGGTTACGCTGAACTATTATTACTCTTTGGTCAATATCATTTCAGGCCTACTTTGGAACGTGGATTCCTGTGATATGAAACTTTGTAAGAGGCAATATTAACAGTTTTTGATGGCCCCTTTCACTGCATGTAAACATATAAGGTGTCTTTATTGGAACTGATAATCAACTGGGCATATTTAAATATCAAACAGAAGAAGCCTCTTACCTGATCAGGTCCATCTTCAGGACAAGAAATAGTTAAATCGCCCTCATCAGATGTCACGATCAATTCAACATTTGGATGTACAAGGTGACACTGTAATTCCTCTTCTTGGTCTCGGATTTCCTGATTACAAAGCAAACAGAAGAACAAACAAACATCAAACACAAACACACACACATACACTCACACACACAAACACACACACACACACACACACACACACACACACACACACACACACACACACACACATCGTACAACAGAAACAACGAGAAAACAAAGAAACCGTTTTTTAGTACAGCAAAGAAGTTTGAATTACTAAACCCGTCTCTATCACTCATTAACCACACTGAAAGTTGTCCAATTTGGACATTTTCTTAAATGACGATCGGTTGCTCAAACAATAACGTAATTATTAAATAAACACATAAATATCATAGTAAATTGCGATGAATAAATACATAACTATCTCAAAAAGATTAAAAAAACAAATATATTAACTCCTCAGGAAAAGTTTCAAAATCTGAGTTTGATCGATTATTTCTCTTTTTCTGAAGGAGTAATCAATACATGTTTGGTACCATCAGAAAGATTATTTAATTTTCTTTGAAATGATTACCTATTTGTTATGATTATGCCATCGGAGAAAGGGCAACATTATAAAATATGAGATAAGTGTAAATTCAAAAGCTCTGTAAAATTAACATCCGTCTGACCGAATAGTCAATAAAGAACATGTTCTGTGAGTGGAGTTATGTGTTTTGTTCTCTGCTGGGCACCCATGAATGCCAGTTTCAAAAGAAAAAGTCCCTGTCACTTCATTTGTTTATGACTTTGAGATTATGGGTATGCAAAATGACCTACGTTCGGTAAGTAACTCAAGTTTTTCCTTGTTGATGAATGAGTTTCCCTATGTCTCATTGGTTGTTACGCATTCTAAATTGAACATTAACATAGATTGAAATAAACGTGTGTACAAGCAAACATGAACCGAAAAAAGTAAGGACATTTAAAAGCAGGACTCAAACTCTTTAATCTTAAAGTCCTATGAAATAAAGTTGCTGGTGATCCTAATAAAAACAGCATTCATGACTGACCAAGTGATAACAAGACATAATTCCATACAAAAACTTGTTCTTTAATGACTCTTCATGACCTCCGTGTTCATTATGCGTCTTTTCAATACACTTTATCCCATATTTTGAAATACTGTCATAATCATACTAATTGTGGTATCATGTATCATATTAAAGCAATTTAAATCTTTCTGATGGTATCAAGCATGCAGTGAATACTACTAAGAAATGTGACTCTGTGTGTGTGTGTGTGTGTGTGTGTGTGTGTGTGTGTGTGTGTGTGTGTGTGTGTGTATGTGTGTGTGTGTGTGTGTGTGTGTGTGTGTGTGTGTGTGTGTGTGTGTGTGTGTGTGTGTGTGTGTGTGTGTAACAAACAGCAAAATTTGAAGAAAAATACAGCCCCCCCCCGAAAAAAAGGGGCGTTATTTTACGTCCAGATGGTCTGGAGAGGTTCGAAATGATAAGGAATTTAAAGAGGTATCTAACGCTTTCAAACCCCGGCGAAATTTGATCGTCTAAGTGGTATGTTGTGAAACTAAAAATTAGGGCAACTTGGAACATTTGTAAGTGTGACACGGTCGCACAAATCGCAATTTCACAAATGACGTCATAGATGACGTCACTGGTGACTGAGCACATTGAAAGGAAGTCATTGTCAAGGCTTTCAAATTATACATGATCATGGGAAACATGGCGTTCTTGAGATACTGTGCGCACAATAAAGACCAAAAAGACACAAGAATAAATCTTTGGACGAAATCGAAAAATGATCTGCGACTGTCACGCGGTCACCAAAAAGACAATTACTAACCTTATACTGACCCGGAAGATCGTTGTATATATGAAGACGTAAATACACTTGACGCGTCTCCGGCATGGAAATTGGCATGAATGGTGTGCATAAAACACGCTTGCTTTGCTTGAAGAGATATCCGATAGAAGACAAACTCTTCAAAATTTGTTGCACTATTAACGTGAACCAGGAAAAGTGGTCGATGTAGAGCTCTATTACATCTTCCCGAACTTCACATCGCGGGATTCCTTGTGCTGATAAGGTGGTGCGAGAGATTCTCGTATCTCCTGTAACCGAAATCGAACGATCTGAAATTACACATACTCCAATGTGTTGTGTAGTATTAGCCACATTTAAGAATTTGAGATTGTGGTGGAAAAAGTACTTGAGTCACAGAATACTAGTTCTGAGTAAAGAGGGGTTAAAGTTTCTAAAATTGTCTGCAGATCACAATTGATGGGGCTTTGAAATAGGGGCGGAAATTTCATGTGACGAGTGGAGGGGCAAAAACCCTGAAGGCGAAATAAAAAATACCCTCGCACGGGGGGAAACACCCCGACTACACATATATGTTGTTAAAAACCGGAAATTTTGACTTTAAGATTCCCCTCACCCCATTTTTAAGGTTTAATAATCTAATTTCATCACATTTTTCTCTCGAATAGGCTTGTCGATTGCATAATCTATAAAAAAAGCTAACAAAATTATATATATATATATATAAAGTTCTAAAAATCGAGGGGGACGATTCCCTAGGAAAAAAAATCGAGGGGACACGTCTGTGGAGGCCTAAAAGTGTAACCTGTGCTTATAGTGTAACTCGGTGCCTAGTCTCCTGAAAATTAATCCGTGCGATGCGAGTGGGACAAACAGGGGTACGTCGTGGCACACTGAACTACGCGAGTTGAGTTCCATGGTGCGTGACAGTGACACCGACCACAATACCTACACGTGTTTTACATCGCTGGTTAATGTATCTTTATGCTCTCTCGCGTTCAAACTACAAGTAAATTACAAATAATGTAGACCTATGTTATGGTGTTATGGATCCGAAATCCGATAATGGATTGCAGAGTATTGTTGTTCTGGTGGTTGTTTTTGCTGGCATCACTGCTTGAGTGTCGGTGTCAACCAGGTACCGGGGAAGATTCAGATGAAGAAGTAAAAGAAAGGCCCGGCGAAACGCAAGATGAGCACGCCTTATTTCATAATTAAATAGATAAAACAAAGCTAACTGATATAACAACCATTTTTAAAAATGCATTAGATTATTAATCAAAGTAACAAAATATCACTTGACAGACAGCGATCGCTAAATATATACAAAGAATAGATGAAAATGTAAACAAATAAATAAAAAAGTGAATTGGCAAATGAAGAAATAAATAAAGAAAATAATGAAGTAATTTAACAACGTACATGTAAATATTTGTTGTAAATAATACACTCATGAAGTGACGGATGGAAAGAAAAATAACTGTAATATAAAATGTTTGATGAAGGATATACACAGCTAGAAAATATACGAATGAACAATAATAATTATAACAATAGTTAGATAAATGAAAATAAACTGATAACAGGATTAATTAACTGAAATAAATACAAAATAATAGAGATAGATAACTATCCAACTTACTAAATGATAAGTAAACAGAGGAAAAAAAATAAGACGAATCTACTAGATAATGTGATGTATAAATTGATAAGTAAATAAATCAACAAAAAGAATGAATGAATGTGTGTATATGTATGAAGGAATGAAGAAATAAATTAATAGAAAAATAAACATAGAAAAATAAATGCGTAAGTAAATATATATAAAATGAAAATTAAAAAATGAGGAAGGAATAGATGAATGAATGAATGAATAAACAAATAGATGATTAAAGTGATTGTACAAATAAGTATGATTTGATTACAACATTAAAATCTTAATAAAAATCATACGCATCATACCTCGATAGGTCAGTGCATGACTTTCGATGAACGATTGGTGGGTGACGAAGGGGGGGGGGGTTCTGACATTTTAGAGCATGACTTTGAATAATTATTAGTTTTAAGCAAATGTATCAAAATTCTTATTTATTTCATCCAAAATATTGGCGGATTATGAAACAGGGCCCCGTTACATAAAGGTTTGCGAGTAATTGCGGGTAATCACAAACCTTTGAGAAACGGGGCCAGCCGTGTGTGTGTGTGTGTGTGTGTGTGTGTGTGTGTGTGTGTGTGTGTGTGTGTGTGTGTGTGTGTGTGTGTATAATCAAAATATGCATGAGGCGCTGAAGTCCAACTAAAAAAAAAGTTTGATGCCATATTATGTCATTTAGTTGTCTTGTTTTACTTCCATGGTGTCAGTTTAGATAATTACAATGTTTGTAGATTTTATGAGTGAGCTTTGAAGCATTTTGGGTTGTTTTTAGCATTTGGAGGATGAATTTTGATGACTTGAAGGTAAATGACATGATTGGGGATTTTGGGGGTAGTCCTCAACTTGGGCTGAAACTACTCGAGAATCATGTAAACTATGCAATTATTCTCCTGTGAAAATTTTGTAGTCAAGCGTTGATTCATTCTAAAATTACTAATGTCAATATTCCTCGTGGCAGGCAAACCTGCTGTGTGGCTCTCTATGGGTCCTATTTTTATCGTGCCCCGATAAAATTAAAATACTATTATGTTCATGCTTGATTCTCCGTAAACAAATTAGAGACAAATCCTCCCAGGTGGGAGATCCACTCCAGCTGGTGTATAGTTGGTATATATTTCAACCCATTTGGTTCTTGAGGCATTTTCAAGTGTTCCCAATCATGTAACTAACTTTTAATTGCTTGAGCTTGCAACAACGTTTTCATGCCTGTGCGCCTTTTGGTGGGGCATGAGCCACTGACCTCGACTGTGGGCAAAGCTAATAACCAATAAGGACTGTTCTACTTCAAAGGAAGGTAGCGAAAAAAGTTTATTGACAAACAGGGTGTAAATTGAAAATAAAATGAAATGATTTGTATTGGTGCAAAAAAGGGAAGGTCTGGGGAAATCTCAAATTTGTCGAATAACATATTTTTATGAGCCCTTGTGAAAAGCGGTTGTGAACAACTGACAAGGCCACCCTGATTAAATAAAACAGCAAATAAATAAATGAATAAATAAATAAATAAATAAATAAATAAATGAATGAATAAATAAATAAATAAATAAATAAATAAATAAATGAATAAATGAATAAATGAATGAATGAATGAATGAATGAATAAATAAATAAATAAATTAGTAGGTCCTATACCTACAAAAGATGCCGTGCGTGCACACTATAGAGTTGTACAGCCAATAATACATTCAACCCTATGGTGCACACACAACGCAATGCAAATAAAGAACTGTTACTTTTTTCATAGTATACTACGGCAGCAACGATCGAGTGCCAGCAGCCTCGTGCTGATTGGTCAATCCTGGCGTTGGCTCAGGATTCGTTCGCATTTGCAATACACTTCTTTGTACAGCTTGCCGAATCGCACTACGAAAAAAAAGTCGTGTGTGCTGTGTACGGCTACATGTGTAGATCTGTGCGTATGTGGTTATCATGCGCGAATAAATTTTCAGGAGTCTAGGCACCGTGTTACACTATAAGCACAGGTTACACTTTAAGGCCTCCACACACGTCCCCCCATCCCCCCCCCCCCAACGATCGCCGCCAATGCTTTGAAATGAAACGTTCCCATAATACTTGGCACCATCAAATAACTTAAAATGCCCAAGAAAAAAAATGGATAAAATGGACTTAAACACTTTTCCCCAACAATCATGGACTCAAGTACCTCTTCCTCAAAAAAAAAAACTTTTGCGTTTATTTTTTGATTATAGATATTAGGGTATTAGGAATTGTAATTGTAGGAAAAAAGAGACATAGGCAAATTAAAGGTAAATGACATGATAAGGGATAGTCCTCAACTTAGTGTAAAGTTATAACAGAATCAAATAAACTATTTTGAAAAATATGTAGTCAAAAGTCGACTGATTTTAAAATACATGTAGCTTCCATTAGTATGCCTTGTGACAGAAAAAAATTGTGTTGTAGCTTTCTAGGGGATTAGATTCTCTCGGGGCTTGAGAGAAATAAAGTGCTGGTATGTTCATGCTTAAACAAATAAAAAAAAATCCTTCCAGCCAGATGTATCTTTGGTATATCTTTCAAACAGTTAAGTTCTAGGGGCATTTTTTGTTTAAAATTTCTCGCGAACATGTCAATGTCCTTTAAAATGTATCAGAGTCATTTTTGCCAAAACATGACTTAAATACTTCTTGCACAACTTTCTTCAATTGAACATTATGTTCACGACAAGTCTGCTTTATTGTGTGGCACATTAGGATCTAAAATTGAATGGGATAGGGGCTGTCAGGAGGAGAGTTTTAATAGAGCGGGTAAATAAGCATCCTGGACGAAATCGTAACACTTTGGGTGCTAACAGCGCGACGACAGTGGCGTAGGAGGCAGGGGAGGGGCGGGGGCAGACTGCCCTCCCCTGAAAAAAAAATTCAGCGGGAAAATCCACCAAACACCGGGAAAATGGAAGGAAAGGACACACATTTTGGACTTATTTTTCGGGATTGTTTTGGTTCTGCCCCCCCCTCCCGGTAACAGGTACCTCTTACGCCGCTGCGCACCGACTTACCCACGTGTAAACTCAATGAGAAGACCGTCAGTTCTATAACTTTCAATTCGATTGACAAACGTTACTGAAGTTCCTACCAATAACATTTATTGTAAAATGAAGACAGATTGAACAAACTAAATGAGTTATAATGTCATGTCTCGATAGCATTTGGATCTTTACAGAAAATCGCACATATGCGCATAAGTCCCAAACAATTCAGTTCCTGGTTAACACACCTGGATTTTTAGCCCAGCACCCAGAGTGTTACAAAAATCTTTATTGCTGTTGAAAGGATGTGACTAGAAGAATTCTGTATGCTTTCTTACTAATAAAGATTAATTACCCATGCAGAACATATCATTACTAAGTTCAAATGAGCTTGACTCAGGGGCGGCGCTAGGGTAAAATTTTAGGAGGGGCGAAATCTGTCGGGAAAATTTTGCCGGCCATTTTTTTTTTAACTTGCCAAAATGCCGAACAGTGTCCGACAAGCGCGGGCAGGGGACCGGCAACGAAAAGCATTTTTTCCTGCCATTTTTTTAATAGCAAAATCAACAATAGGAGGGCGATATTTTCGAAAAACAGAAAAATTCCCGTTATTTTAATAATAAAATAGTGGGTAGCCCCCACCTCCTGACCCCCCTGTAGCGCCACCCGGCTCTACTGCAGGACAAGAAACCTGTTCCTGATATGATTGAAAACTGCATTTGGTAGAAAAATATATTCCAAACTTTTGTTCATGACTGCATATAGTTTTATTACGTTCTAATTAGTGTATATCACAATGTGTCCACACCGAACCCAGGATACCTTTTTATGGAGGGGTGGGAGGTAGATTACTTACCCACTTTGCAGTCGTCTGGCCCTGAATACAGTACCACAGCTTGAACTTCTGTCACCCTTGATAAAATTGCACAGTGCGGCAAGGTGATCTTGACAGGAGCTTGAAACTGCAGCCCGGATGGAGTACAGTGAAAACTAAAGCATGCAAGCATTTCGTCCTTCCTCAAGTTCAGTCTCGGTGGATTGGGCAACAACTGAAGTGTTATGTCTTCTTGTCTATCTCCGTCCAATGCGCCATGTGGAATCGACATTTTGACACCAAATGTATCGAGATGTAGCTCTCCGCCTTCTTGACCAATCGTCTTGCTGACGGTTGGACCACGCATATCCACTAGCTTTTCTTCTTCCACTGGTCATTATGAAAATGAAAAATTACCCCGACTCAGACTTTGCTTAAAATTAACTTTATTGCTCGTATTCATAAATGAAATTTGACTTGAATATGTTCTCAGTGTCAGAGGTTTACAAGATTTATAAAAATTTCATATTGCCTTCATATTGCATAAAAATGTGTATTTAGGGGGAATTTGACCTGACTTTTGAGCAAATATGCTCTACTTGATCTGATCAAAAAGAGAATGATGTTCCTGTTAAAATTCGACACAGGCATCTCTCAGTACTTAGATACCAGCTTAAACATGGTGTTTGACCATCTTTGTGAACAATAGGCTAGTAGATCTACTGAAATACCCACCACTAATTGCAACAGAAACCATTCCAAGTTTTTATGGCTCTAAATATGGTTTAAAATAACATACTAAAAATCACGGAAAATCGGAGCTGTGGAACATGCCCATTTTCCAAGATGGCCGCCAAGATGGCCGCCATGTTGATGAAAGTTCAAGTTTTCAGGATAAAATTTGTTTAGAACACCCAATTCCCATAAACTTGGTGGCATTTAAAAGTAAATTAAATTT
>JZLH01S0016960.1:3952-21859 GCA_001188425.1 Eucidaris tribuloides | reverse complement strand
CGAGCTTATAATGGAATGGTGGATGGTTCTTGTTGGACATCCCCCCCCCCCGAGCTTATAATGGAATGGTGGATGGTTCTTTTTGGACATCCCCCCCCCCGAGCTTATAATGGAATGGTGGTGGTTCTTATTGGACATCTCCTCCCCCTCCTTCTCCTTAGACTTTATAAGTTCTTAGATGAAAACGTGAAGATGCCTCTTGGAATTTATACCTGTAACGTAACTTGATCAGTTTGAATTCAGATCATACGCACGGTCGTTATTAATTTATTGATTGCTGTATCTAAGTTTAAGATAAGTTATCAAATTATTTTAAAGACGTTTTAAATGGTTAAATCGTTGTTAGTTTCTTCCATTCAGCCCCACAGAATCAATTCGTGGGAATTTTATGCGCATTCTTTTCACGCCTTACGTCTATCGACGATTCCGCTACGGTCGGTAGCGGAACTGGAAAAGAGGTTTGAAATATATATGTAGTTGCAAGAAATGCTGTGGACGGTGTAGAACGTGAAAGTATTCCCATATGAAGAGTTTGTTTGCAAAAAAATGATAAGTCCATTTGGGTCAATATTTTTTAAAACGATAATTTTGTTGAACTAATTTACCTTATCTGTTTTTGTAATCAAAGCACTGTGGCGTTTAGCGGTGTTTGCGATAAAACATGAATTTTGCATTAAGATATTTCGAGTGAGATGTGTTTTCTGCTAAAATAATTTTATCATTAAACTAAACCGAATGTGTGTAGTTTCAATTTCATAAAAATTGCGTTTATCGTTTTTTTTTTTGCAAGCAAACTCTTTATTATATACACAACTAAATCACATAAAATATTTGTTTCCAATCCAGATTTAACGGTGCATGAGGACAAACGACTAGTGCAGAAGCAACATAATAGATAGTTAATTGACGGTGGACAAGCATGGGAAATACATGTAAAAAATCAACCCCCAAGTCCAAGGAGACTGGAAAAGTTCATGGTGACGAAATTAGTAAGGTAGTTCAAGTGCAAGGAGAAACTTCTACTTCATCTACAAGGAGTGGGGATCTCCAAAGGACAGCTGGAGGGGTCTTGGCGCAGAGACCAGTGTGTCCAATTCCTGATGAAGGGACATCTACATGTGAGGAACATCAGACAGCAGGTTCTACTGACGAACGTTCCCTGGTGATACAACGCAGTGATCAGTCTAGCACGGAGAATGATGTTCCTGGAACATCACACAATACAGCGCAGGAGGTATATATCTTCCATTTGAGGTTATTTCTTATGTGTTCGATGAAGAGTAGCATTTTATGAGCTCAAATATCATGTTTTTTTGTGTGTATTCTTAAGTGTATGAAAGGGATTATTCAAAGAGGTGAAACTACGATGTAATAGATTTTTCATTTGCCTCTCTCTGTATTTAGATCGCAACTTCTGATCTATAATTTTTCACCTCTCTGAATAATCCCTTTCCTTCACTTAATAATACTAATAAAAAATGTTCGCCTTGGGCAATTAAATATAACAATGTCAGAATTGTGAGCCTCGGTATTGTTCCTTGTTCGTCGTGTCAATGCCGGTAACTTGTGATAGGCTGGTGGTATTGTCGCAATCCGGATAGCTGTAGATGGCGGGTTAGAATTATGGTTCATTTTTTTTCTGACATGTTTGTTAAAAAGATATAGATCAGCACTCGCGATCTAAAATACAGAGAGAGAGAGAGACAAATGAAACCATTACATCTTATTTTTTGTAGTTTGTATTTTTTTTTCACATGTAGTATACCCCGTACCGAGATCTTAGCTTAGATATCCGGAAGTGTAACTTTTGTCTGCCTTTTTTAACCAAATAAGATTGATGGCTTCATTTGTGTCTTGGCTTTTCCAGAATTCTTATACAGGGACCATGACAAGGCATTTCAATATTCGCCGTGAAGACGGAGGAAAGGTGACTCCTATCACAGCTGCTTCCTGGAAGGAACTCAGAGAGAAATCGGCATCGACATTCAAGTTGGAAAATGTAAAAATTTGCCTGGATGGACAAGTCGTTAGTGAAGTGGATTTCAAAGGAATCCCTGACGACTCTACTCTGCGTGTATCAACAACACAAGGTTAGCACTAACTGGGGTTTAGATTTCAGCAAAATCTTTGAATTATTTCATAGAAATTTGACAGTAAATTAAATTTCAGTACATTGACGTACACGTCGTCATCATCCGAAGAGAAAACATTATGTAAAATCGTTTTGCCGTCTGCAAAACGATAATGTACATAAACACATTAAAGTTATAGGCTAACATTATCATGGAGCTTCCATTAAAAAAAATGGCAAAATTTGATATTTGTTCTATATAGAAGTGTTTAAATGGACAAATAAACACCCTAGAATACAAAAGTTTGGAAAGTTATGCTGGCACTGGCAAGATATGCATGAATAAAATAATAATTCCAATCCAGTGGAGGATAAAATAGTCTAGATCTACACACAGTAAGTCTTTGGGAGGAAATGAGCAGGTGAATCCAGTTAACTTGAAAGCTAATAGATTTTCACGTTTTTAAAGCACTAAATCATTATTTTGAAATACAATTTTTCCATGTCTTAACAGTGGTTATTGTTAGTCTGTGGCTTTAACATTTTCAAAACGTTATAAAGCGTACAAGTATATACATTAGACATTTCGACATTTTGCTATGTTGATTGAATTCAATAGATGGAAATTTCTGTGATAAATGAAATGAAAAGAAAGCGAATGTGATGTAGGAAACCTATTTTAACACCTATAACAAAAGTAAAGCAGATCAATGTAAGAACTAAATTATGTTATATGTTTTTTTTCGTGAAGACAGTTCGTTGTTTTAAATGGAAAAACGTAAAACATCAGAAATCTAACGGAATTGTAATTGTAAAGTGATTAGTGATAACTCATTGATGAAATGAGTTCTTTACTTGAAATACATGGGTAATCTTGACTATTGTTTTACATGTATTGTAATTTTTGCTTACACCTTCTACAAATTCATATATAGACAACCAATCACAAGCTGCCACACCTGTTTCTCAATCGACTGCTGCCAGAATAACAGATCTTGAGTTATGGAAAATTGCAGAAGGCTTAAGTCCACGTGATCTCCGTCCTCTTGGCCTAAAGTTGGGATTTACATCAGCAGAGGTTGACCATTACGAAGCCTACATGAAGGCCAACCTTCCAGGTCACGACGGTCTCCATCGGATGCTGTGCGAGTGGAAGGCGAAGGCTAAAAAGCGAACCAAAGAGGAACTTGAGGAGATTATCAAATCGATTTCCGATACTCTGGTATCAGCACTGGGTAAATCTAAACACATTCATTACCATAAGTGCAATACTCCATTCACATTTGCAGAGCTCGTCATTCCTCGCATATGGATTTTTCGTGAAAATAAAACATTAAAGAAAATGGTAATTATTGAACAAAATAGTTACCATGTGATAAAAGACTTAGGTAAAAGATCCCTATGAATACGCTCTAAGGTAGAAAATAGCTGTAAATTTTTATTTATGGTAGAACTCTATGAAAAAAATGCATAAGAACGGACTTGGAAAACAAGTGGTCATTAACATAAAAAGTTTCCTCTTTATTGAAAGCGAGGAATGGCGTATGAGTGATGAATATCTTGTCATTATATTTTGCAGTTTCAGGTCATGCATTGACTAAATTTTTGCCAAATATTTGTCGTTGTATTTCCTAAATTCAGATACACCAGAACGACCAATACCAGTCCGGTCAGATGAGCTAGACGTCGAGTTATTCAGAAGTGAGCTGAAACGGTATTACCTTGAGGAGTACTGCTTTATAAAGACAACTCCTTGGCAATTTGACACCGAATTCTCTCTCGACCAGTACTTCACGACGCTGTCTCTTTGTCAGGAAGACAAGACATCCGGAAAGGTAACAAAGGTTCCCCTTTTAGGATCACATCATGATATATTTAAAGTCGAAGTCGATGGGAAACTGCCTGCCCGTATCCTGGTTAGTGGGAACGGAGGGTCGGGTAAAACTACACTCTGTCAAAAGCTTGCTTACGATTGGGCACATGGAGATCCAAATTCTCCACTGAAAAACGTACTTGTTGTGTGTGTGGTAGAATTTCGCAGAATAAAAGATACTGACAACATATGTGACGCCATTCACAACCAACTTCTGTGCAAGGATAGTATGATAAGTGTCGATCACATACAGAAATTTATTCAGGAGCATCCATCGAAAATAATTTTAATTTAGATGGATATGATGAGTTCAAAAATTTACAGTCCAAGGGAAACATTAATGACTTGTTGAATCGCAAAATTATGGCAGAAGTGCGAACATGTGTCACTACGCGTCCATGGCATAGGTCTGCATTACAAACAAATAAGCGGAAATTATATGCTCACATCAGTCTTGATGGATTTGATGCTGATGGAATAAAATCATACGTAGGCCGACACTTCAAAAAGCCAGATGAAGCCAATGAGCGATTCAATCAAATCAGGTCAAATGATGTGATATACAACTTTGCACGCACTCCAATACTGCTGGCGATGATATGCTTTGTAATAAAGAACCACTCTACAGAAAACATTCGTCAGATTAGGACTATGGGCACTTTGTTCGAACAATTTCTTAAAGCATTGTTTATTCATCACAGCAATAAGGACATGTCTGAAACAGGCAGAGAATACATTGATCATAGTGCGTACTATTCGCCCGAAATGAATAAGCTGAAACAATTTTGGAATGACCTCGGTGAAATAGCGTTACCTGCCGTGATGATTCCTGGTAAGAAATTAATGTTTACTCTACAGGATTTTAATGGAAAAGAGGAGACGCTTCAAACAGCCCGTAAAATTGGCCTTATCATTACACATGAAGTACGATCCGATCCCCTGGAAACAGATGAAATATTCTTTCTTCCCCCACTTCTTATTCAAGAGAAGTGTGCAGGTGATTACATGTCTAGCCAAAGGACAATTTTTGAACAGAACCTGAACAAAATATCAGATATAAACGCAGCGCTTGATATGATGTACACCTTGTTATTCAGTTGTACACATAGTAAAGGAAGGGACACTTGCCTGCTGGCTGAGCAGATCATAGAAAAACTTATTGGTTTTAATCAGAATGAAATACATGTTTATAGCAAGTCGATCACTGATGGCTCTGTAATTCATAAATTAACAGAGGGAGTTTCGTATGATGCAAAGACTCTGTTTGACTTGAGCATCTTTATAAATTATGAAATCCGCGGTGAACATAAATTGTTAGAAGGCATTCAGAAACTCTTCGGGAAGGATGCGAGTCTAGAGGTACACGGCCAACTGTCACAACCCATGCGCTATTTTCTGGAATGTGCTGAAAGATACAATATCTGTATATCGTGTAAATCATTGCATCTAGAAAATATCACTCAGTCGATTTCTGAGCTCCTGCTCATGAAATCACTTGTTTGTACAAACCTTACAGAAATTTCCATTACGAACTGCGCTGTGGACAAGTCTATTTCACTGTTCAAACTGTTGGTTGTACTATCAAAGAAGTGTACAAACTTGAAAGATTTACTCATTAAACGTTGCGTAGTACATATGCCGCATCACACTGAATTACACACTGTAACTTGTAAGATTCCGTCACTTCAGAATTTCAGCTGTGTATCCTGGAGTGATGAGGATGGATCTGATAAAGGTAATTTAGTCATTGATCTGATGGCGTTGGTACTAGCAGTGTGTCCATGCGTTAGATATATATACCTCGATGACCAAGTTAGGATCTCCAATAGTACAGTCTACCATTGTGATCCAATTGCACGACAGCAGTACGTTGAGTAACACTGGTATAATCGGCCTATCATAAACCTGTATCCTCCTGACTAACTTGCTGGCCGGAATATCAGTAACGTGCAGTAACATAAGAGGGTTATCCATCGAAGATAGTGCAGTAGATGCACATTGTAGTGAGTTACAGCCAGAGACGTGTGGTAAGATACCATCACTGGCAAGCCTATCACTGTCGAGAATCGATCATTCTATTTCACTAAATGATCTCCTAGCTGTCACATCTGCAGTGTGTACAAACCTGAATGGGTTATCCATCTCACAATGTTCAATAGATGTAAACCATTGGACTGAACTCAGAGAGACGTCTGGAAAGATGTCATCACTTGAATGCATGATCCTCCAAGGCATTTATGGGTCTATTCCGCTAAGTAAGCTTCTGGCTGTGATATCAGTAATGTGTCCACATTTAAAAAAGTTAAAGATCTTCCGCTGTGTTGTAGATATACAGCATCACACTGAATTACAAGCAATGACTTGGAAGATGGAAGCACTTGAAACCATGTCACTGACTTATTCTCGAGCTCCTTTGTTTCGCTTACTCACGTTGCTATCAATTTTGTGTCCTGGTGTAAAGTCTCTTCAGGTCACATGTTGTACAATAGATATATTGTTAGTAGCTGAATTGAATCGTGTGTCATGTTGGAAGATGTCAAATCTCAAGGCTTTAGAAATTTCAACAGATCACGACTTGATTAATCTTGATTCCTTACTTGCAATGATATCAGTGTTGTGTCCAGCTTTGAAGCACTTGGATATCACTGTCAAAGAGATGTATCCCATTGACATTCCATCATACAGTGACTTACAAAATGTGAGCAGTAATGAGATCACATCAGTAGAAACTTTCAGACTGTCTGCCTACCAGTCGTTGGATATAAAGCTGTTGGACTTTCTTGTCATGGCAACGGTATCATGTTGCAACTTGAAACATCTGGAAATTGTTGGGTTTATGCTGTACACGCCCTCTCCCGCTAGATTGCAGCAAGTACCAATGATGAACAAGGTGCTTTCACTTGAAGTCATCTCAATCATCTACTGCATTGGGCCTCTCCACATGGCCGAACTGCTTCTGATGATAAATGCATTGTGCCCAAATGTGAGAGAGCTACATGTCTCTGATTGCTGGTTGGATATATCCGTGCCGTCTGCTCATCCAACATGCAACAACCTGGCACTGAAAGTCATTGAGCTTAAGGGATGTTCGTCGACTGATCCTCAAAGCTCAATTCATTCCTTCATGGCAAGAATGTGTCCATACCTTCAGCTTACTCGTGATGAGGACCATGACATGAAATGGAGTCAACCTTGAGTTACTCTGCAGATCACGAGGTTCAAGTCTGTTCTGAATGATGACCGCTCCATAAAGTAAGCCTATAGTGTCCCGGGGTCACTGTCATTACAAGGTGTAGACCATGCGCGTGTATGGACATTCAAAATGGACCCTAAACAAGTAAATATCTGTCAATCACAGAATACCCTAAACTACAAGTACTGTAATTATCGGCGATCTCAAAATATCCTAAACAAGTATTCAAGTTTGAAAAGACACCCTTCTAAAGTAAACATTCTGTCAAAAGTATACCCTTCTTTTCCTGATTTTGGCGATTTGATACCCTTTTCAATGTACGTGCGTACATCGTCCGACCGTGAAAAACAACCCCTTTTACGCGTTTTTGTACAGGCGCATGGTATGCACGTTGTAATGACAGAACCCCCCCCCCCCAGGGCGGGGGGGGGGGGGTTAGTGTCAATGGCTACATGAAGTGAACGAGACTACACGCAATGTGTCCATATCTATCACTTCTATATTATACAGTGTGACCCAAAAAGAATGCTACAGATGCGATCGTTAATTTCTTCAAAATCATTCACAAAATATCATTGGTGATTGGTTCATGGGTTAGAACACTCTTTTTCCAACAAAGTGATACCATGATCATTAATTTTGATTGAGGTGTTTGGATCTGAGGGCTTTTTTTCGGAGGCAATGTCGCTTCCCAATTTACTATTTTTTACACTCCAGTGATCATCAGAATTCCGAAATATTCTCGCGTCTCAGCATACCATACCAGACAAACCGCGATGACAATGGATGATGTAGCGCGCATCGTCTTCCATATGAAAGCGAGGGCATTCTAGCCCTTTGTCATCGCGGTTTGTCTGGTATGGCAAGCTGAGACGCCAGAATATCTCGGCGTTCCGATGACCGCCGCTGTTGAAAAATTGGCAAATTTGGGAAACGACATTGCCTCGGAATAATGGCCGCAGGACCCAAACGAATTACTCAAAATCAATGATCATGGTATCATATTGTTGAAAAAAGAATGTTCTAATCGCTGAACTAATCACCAATGACATTTTGTGAATGACTGTGAATAAATTAACGATCGCATCTGTAGCATTCTTTTTGGGCCACGCTATATAGCCACATTGGACTGAATGAGTGCGCACATTGTGATCTACATCGATCCATTCAACACTGGATATGTTTCCTTGACCTTCCGGTAGAAATCACTCGTGGCTTATGTTATAATTCCCTACACTAGAATAATGTGACTTTTTTTATAATTCCTTGGTACTGAGGTTGTAAGTTTATTGCTCTAAATTTAATAGTAATCTTTACAATATACGGCCCGGTATTATGGTAATTGTCGGGAACGCCGGAACACTTTAAGTTTTGGAGGGGCAAAATCTCGATGGGGGCACATTTTATGAAACAGTGTGAGATCTTCGGCGAGGGGGCGAAGCGACCGAGCGAGGAAAAGGGTGCGGGCAGGCGCGTTTCTAGAGCGCAGAAATTTTAGGGGCTAGTGGGGAGGGTGTGGGAGGGGATACCCCCTCCCACGGTAGGAACTTTTTGAAAATACGCATAGAAAAGACGTGATTCTGGGCATGGTAAATACATATTTTTATATTTTTAAAAAGTATATTTTATAGAGATTATTGGGGATTGTGTAGTCAGGTTTTCAAAAAGATGTACAGAAAGTATGTGACAAATTGTAATTAAGTATAGTCATACTATGCGAGGGAGCTAAGCAACCGAGCTGGGGAGGGTGGTATCCTCCCACAACTGTATGAAAATAGGCATAGCAAAGACGTTTTCTGGACATGGTAAATACATATTTCACTTGAGAGTGGGTAGACATACTTGCGAGAGAGCGAATCAACCGAGCGGGGGTACGAGCAGAGCGAGCGCTTCAGAATGCATGTATACAGATTTCCACGTCTGATCAATTAAATTTTATATTACGCTCGTATTGACTCAAAATAAGAGAAGTCACATCGTCGTGCAATATCCTTTCAGAAATATTTACACATGTTTATATGCGAGAACGACCCGAGCGAGAGCTCAGAATTATCTTAAATTTTGATTGCTCATGATGTCACAAATGATGTGGGCTTATCAGCCAATATGTATTATTCTTTGAGCAATATTGACATCACTTGCAATGCTGAGCCACTTTTACTTTGCCATTCGGTTTTAGTCTGAAATGTATTCATTAAAAGCTTAAACGTGACCGCGTTGTTCGAGCAATGAAAAATACTCTTATATTGCTAGAAAGCTTAGAAGAAAGGAAAAAGAATGAAAGGGTTTACTAAAGTATGTTTCACGGGGGCACACTCGTCGAAGGCGAGGCCACCATCTGTACACTAAATTTACTTATAAGTGTATAGTGCCCCGTTATGGGCGAAAATTTTGCATTTTTCAGTTATGAAATTGACAATTTTTAGACAAAAAAATTGCCTTTATTGCTCATTTTTACTTTAAATAATAGAGTAATTATTTATTTTTCACCTTTCAGGGGGGCACATGGGGGGGGGGTCAAAAACTCGTTTTGCCCCCCAAAAATTTTATTCGGGGGGGGGGGGGAAGGGCCCCCCCCCCCCCCCCGCTTCCGGCGCCCTTGGTAATTGTAAAGTTTATTTAGAAGTTTATGTCAGAAATATGACACAACAACGGGAACAATTTTGGCAAAATTAACCTTTCCTACTTCGAGAATACCATAGTCCTAAAAGTGACACGTCGCAAACTTCCACTAAAAAGCAACGATTGTAATTTATTTCCAAACGAAAGCAAGCTTTTACAGAGTGTATTCCAGTGACTTCAACTCCATACTTCTCTTAAAAAACACAATGATTAAAAATGTTCAAACAAAATTTTAAGAGACAGTTGCGTGGTACTGCTCAACTAAATAACTCAACAAAACCTAGTCATTCGACCACTCCAACATCTGTTGTTCATCTGAATAACCCCACATCTACTGATCATCTCAACAACCTAACATCTACTGGTCATCTGATCTGAACTACCCCACATCAATTGGTCATCTGAGCAACCCCACATCTACTGGACAACCCCACATCGACTGGTCACCTTAATAAACGTAGTACATCTACTGGTCATCGGGACAACCCCACCTCAAATAGTTGTCTGAACCACCCCACATCTACAGGTCATCTAACAACCACACATCTAATGGTCATCTGAACAACATAACATCTACTGGTCATCTGAACAACCCCTAATCATCCACTGGTTATCGTAGCTCACAAAGATATTGTAAATATCATTCAGTCGTCATGTATACAACGCAATAACTCTACTCGTATTTGGAACAGTATTAAATGAAGCAAAAACAGTTGTCAGCACTACTTGCGTGTGAACTGTATGTGTATATAGCAAGGAAAGGTTTTGTGTCAAATATATAAGTCTTTATCTGTCAACTTCTTCTTTGACGGTGCAATTTGTTTACATTCTTAAAATACAACTCGACGTCAACATGGTACTCCCAATCATAGCATTAACAAGATCCAGTGGTCACCCTGATAACTGAACATCTATAATCGTCATGCGAACAACTTAACTTTAGAAGTAACAAAAAATATATAGTTGTCACTACTACTTGCCTGAGAGTCGTTTTGTATATTTTGTATAATCGAGGAAAGGGTTGTTTGAGATATAAGTCTACATATTTGTCAATTTTCCATGTGACAGCGTAAATTGTGTATATTCTTACGATACATATCATCAACTGGTTACACTGCTTATGATGATGAGCATAATCAACATCCAATTATGAAGTGGACATCTATGCATCTTACAAATAGCTTAGTTTTGAACAAAACACGAATATTTGTCACTACTATTAGTATACTAGTCTGTGATAGGTTTCTTATATTTTGTAAACGAAAGGGTTATGTCAAATGTATAAGTCTAGAATTGCCAGTATCCTTTATGTCCATGTTCTTTTCATACTTATCTATAATATATTAATATCTAACGGTCGTCTTAACAACGCTGCTTCAGCTTCTACTAAGTCAAGTTGTTTTGCTCATCTAATTCAACCTGCACTCTTACATCGAAACCCTATTATAAGTTTGATCGATAAGACAACTTTTTCGTAAATTTTGCACAAGTTATTCTATTGTCATCTAAGAAATAACACCTGAAAACTGTTCATATTGACAAATTTTGATGTTTGAATTATCTAAGAGCAGGTAGTACACTATGTACATCACCTGTGGAACTTTCGGGGTTCCTCCCCCTCCACCCCCCCCCTCCGACATGTAACATTTTGAGCAGTTTCTCAAAAATGGAAGAGTTTCAGACCGAGTTATTTTCAGGGCATTGATAGTTCATGTAGATTTATGTTTTAAAATATTATTGCCAAAAAAATATATATATTTCTTACCATTTACCAAAACTATACTTGGATTTTAAAGACACTATTTAACATTTAACATTTTTATAAGACCTGAGCAATAGTGTCTGAATGGACTAAAAAGGGGCACCCACAAATACAAAAGTTTCGAAAATTATACTGCCACTGGCAAGGTATCCATGGATAAACATCAAACATGACTTATGCATGCGGTGGACTATAAAGTATGATCCAAGATATATCACAGCAGTCTGTGAGAAGAAAAGGAAATGGTAAAACTGGGTAATCGCAGATTTTCATTGTTTTCATGCATTAAACAATGACTTTGAAGTGTACTTTTTTCAGAGCTTCATTCTACGAATTTATCAAATACATTTATGTGGCTTAGATTTTATAAACTGTGGTAATTGTTGAATTTTGCCTTAAGTTAATAGCGTGCTATTAGATGATTAGATGAAGCCAGAAAACCTGTCGGCACTACTGGTCTGTTCGACTGGTTTATTAACCATATTGTAGATTATGAAGAACGGGCCCTTGTTGATATATATAAATCTATATCGTTCATCTTCCTGTGAAAATTTACTTTAAGTAATATTATAATACATGTTAAAATCCACTTACAATCGTGATAATTTAATATCCCTGTTCATCTGCAGAATACAAAATTAGCTCAATCACAGTGAGATCTTAGTACTACTGCTATATGCATTGTATACTTTGTATGTGTATATTGTTGAGTCAAAGTCAAATATATATTTGCCAACTTCCTATGACGATGTAGTCTGTGAACTTTTCATTATGAGATGGCGAATGCACCCCAACATGTCACACCACACACACACACGCACACACACACGCACACACACGCACACACACACGCACACACACACACACACACACACGCACACACACCACACACACGCACACACACCACACACACACACACGCACACACCACACACACACACACACACACACACACACACACATACAGTTACATAATATAATATAACATATACGAGAAGAATGTTGGATAATACGTTTTTATACCCATCACTTGAACATAGGCAATCAAGCGACCTAAAATATGATTAAATCCAGAAGATTCTTGGTTGGACATGGTTCGTAAAACCAAACAATCTTTAGATACATGTAACTCCTCACCTATGTTAAGTGTCCCCCAAAACGATACACTTTTATTAATTTGGCCCCAAATTAACAATATTATCATATTGGGGGAATTTTAAAAAAATATATAGCTGAAAGTGTCTTCTATCATATAATATCTATCATATGACACCAAAAAGTTTGAAAATGTTTTATATTTGAGTGAACTCCACCCATTTTGTATGAAGAATGTAATAATTAGGCTGCGAATTGGGTATCCATTTTAACAAAAGATTCAAGCTCTCTTTGATTTTTGTGCAGTTATGTCCTTCATAAGTATCTGAAGGGTACTAGCAATGTTGGGTTGGGCTGGAGGGGGTGTAAAAACAGATTTTCTTCCATAAAATTTATCCACTTACCTGATCTGGCCCAATTGATGAAATAAGCGAACGTTATACCTTATGCTGTTAGGGTTAGGGTTAGGGTTATGTTATGTTTTGTTACGGTATGTTATGTTGTGTTATTTTGTTAGATTATGTTAGGTTATGTTAGGTTATGTTATCTTACGTTAGGTTAGGTTAGGTTAAGTTATGTTAGATTATGCTAAGTTATGTTATGTTATGTTATTATGTTAGGTTATGTTAGGTTACTTTAGGTTAGGTTGGATTATGTTATGTTTTGTTATGTTAGGTTAGGTTAGGTTATGTTTTGTTACGGTATGTTATGTTATTATGTCAGATTATGTTAGGTTTTGTTAGGTTATGTTATCTTACGTTAGGTTAGGTTAGGTTAAGTTATGTTAGATTATGCTAAGTTATGTTATGTTATGTTATGTTATGTTATGGTATGTTATGTTATTATGTTAGGTTATGTTAGGTTAGGTTAGGTTAGGTTTTGTTACGGTATGTTATGTTATGTTATTGTGTCAGATTATGTTAGGTTATGTTAGGTTATGTTATCTTACGTTGGGTTAGGTTAGGTTAAGTTATGTTAGATTATGCTAAGTTATGTTATGTTATGTTATTATGTTAGGTTATTTTAGGTTACTTTAGGTTAGGTTGGATTATGTTATGTTATGTTATGTTATGTTAGGTTAGGTTATGTTATGTTGTTATGTTAGGTTATGTTTTTTATGTTATATTTTTCATGTTCCGCATTTTCTTTAACCAAGTGGAATGGAAGGAAAATAATTAAACAAATTTTGTGGTAAATACGAGTTACTTTACGAGCACAAAATTACACATAGTCACACACAATCGTTCATACAAAGAGCAAACACCAGAAAATTACCTTCTGGGCAACATTTGGTTTTGAATCTGTATTCTAAATGCAGTAACCAATTGTTTGAGATTCTCCACATAATGGTAACGAAATAAAATGCACAATGCTGAAAAATATGTTAAGATTACGTATTACACATAAATGTGTTTGAAACGTGTGTTTATATGTAATCAGTTCGTTAGTGTAATGAAGATGGATAGATTAAAGAAATTAATAGAAAATCAAGAATACCCAAATACCGGCATGCAGTTCGAATTGAAAGAAATTTAAGGAACATGTTCACAATAAGGTTGAACTTAGACACCATGGTGTCATAGTATAGTATGGAGGGTGACATGACAAAATTAAAGAAATAATCCATGCCATTGCTGCTGATAAATTACCTGAGCTACATGTTACCGCAAGGCAGGTCATATCCACCTGAACACATAGGCCTACGTTATATATACAATAAATTTGGAACTCAAAAATCCATAGCTGCAAAAAATCTATTGTAGAAAAAAAATGCTTTCCATACTCTTAGTCCTAATTATGCCGCAATGACTAAATTGAACCCCGTTAGTGAAAATGGATGAATAGGTGTTTAGGAAACGGGGCTAAGCATGATTGATCGTCATGAACCGACCATTAGATCGCATTAAGGAATAGATTGACTAAACGTCAATGATTAGTTTTATGTTATCGATCAATACCTAACCCATAATGATATACATTCTTTTTAAATTAAGCCTAATTCTTCCAATCGATCTACAGTCAACTGGCTTGTAACTATCAATCACGTTTATTTTCACGTCACGACGCGTAATCACGTTTTGAGTACTTCCATAGAACAAGACGTCATAATATAATCTACGGAGGCTTAACACCGCACACTTTACCGGCCAGGAAATCATAAATAAGCACACACGTGTGATAAATTGTAAAAGGTTAAAAGGGACGAAGCTTCGACCCCATACATTTCATATCTTAGATGATTTTATTCTCGATTTGAGAAAATTTCACAAATCCTGATAACACGCCATGACGTGACTAAATGAGTGTAACTTGCAAGCACCACTGCTTGAATTTATTTATCGTGTTGCTAAGGTAATTGAATACGATACGAAGAATAATATAAGTAATGGAGAAAAGGGAAGAAAAAGAAGGCGGAGAAGCAGCAGAAAGAGAAGACGAAAAAGAGATGCTAAAATGTTACAGAACCAAAGCATCAATTAATCTGGTTATTTGTCCAAAATAATGAAATGCGAAAAACAAATCCTGAAGAAAAAGTTATACACTCAATGAAGGTGTTAAAAGATAAACACGACATGCACAAAAAAGCTATTATATAAAGTGTGACGCTTAGAGACAAAGCGCAAGAAAAGAAGAAAAAAATCGAAAATTGAGACGACGAAGAAGAGGAAGAAGAAGAAGAAGAAGAAGAAGAGGAAAAGGAGGAGGAGACGAGGGGGAAAAGAGGAAGTAGAGATACTAAAATGTTACAGAACCAAAATCAGCATTATCAATGCGATTATTTTTTTACATTATTTTATTTTCTACATTATTTATTTTTTACATTATATTATTTTAACATTCAAGAAAACGATACACGCTAAATAAGATGTTAACAAGATCAATATGACGTACAAAAAATACTACGAAGAGTATGACCCTTAAAGAAGAACTAATAAAGAAGAAAAGGAAGAAGGAGATGATGAAGAAGGAGAAGAAGAGGAAGAAGAAGAAGAAGAAGAAGATGAAGAAGAAGAAGAAAAAAAAGAAGAAGAAGAAGAAGAAGAAGAAGAAGAAGAAGAAGAAGAAAGAAGAACCTAAAATAATTGTATACTGGTAAAACCTAAAGCACACTTTGCCCCATTAAGCCGTTATATTCATGAAACGTACACACATAAAACTCCCAAAAGGGAAAAGGAAAAGTGGGAATTACTAGTTAATAAGGATATAAGAGTAATCTAAATAATACCAGTTTATCATCATTTTCCAAGAAAGTAATACAAGTTGTTAAACTGCATGATGTGTTTGGTTACTCAGTAAATAGCCCAATAGACTAGTTTACTAATTTTTTGCATACCATTAAACTAAGGTTGACCCTAACAACCTGAGAGCCTGCCCGAAATTTGCCCAACGTAGCAACAACTACATGTTGGATTTCAAGTATTGAAAGGTACTCATCAAAAATAGGTTAATGGAATAACTTGTTACTAGGCCTCCTAGGAAGAAAATCCATACTTGAATATGACTAGTAAACTGGTTTATTGACTGAAGGCCAGCTACAAGTCTAAAAGACCGCAGGACGATGTATTTGTTGTAAGAATTGTGTATGTTTGTCATAATCCTAAATTCTTGTACGATTTCGAACTTGTGAACCATCGGTCTCGCGAATCTTCAAAGTACTGACCCGAACCACACCCATCACTCCATGCCGGAAGGATCTTCATTTCCAACTCGTTGGTATCGTGGCACGACAAGATATCGCGACTTGAGGTAGGCTATCACGCCAACCATACAGCCCACAAGTAGGGCGGTCATGCCCAGGAATGACCCGATCACAGTCATATTTGTACGGCCATCTGAAAAAAATCAAATACTAAATAATAACAATGGTGAAAACTTATAGACAGCACACACACTATCCAAGGACGCTCATAACAGTGGCCCAGCAAAAGTTCATGGTTATGGATGACAAAATAAATCAAATTACAGTGTACTTTTCAAAGGAGGAATATTTGGGGATAATTTGACATGTGAGAACACATTATCACCCCATGAATGACGGGTTCGGGAAATCTGTAACAAATCATCACTTCTAGATCTTAGGGTGCAGTGCGCAAATCCAATTTGAAATGTAGGGGGGACATCATCCGCGCGAAGCCAAAATCCAGGTCCAAATTTTTCCGTCAAGCCAGCCACCGAAAACTTGCTCGGGGGGGGGGGGGGGGGGAGGGGGTATGACATTTGATATTGTGCCCCCCACCTTCAAAATCGTGGGGGGGGACATGTCCCCCTGTCCCCTCCCCCCCCCGGATTTGCGCTTCTGCTTAGGGTACGTGTTGGATTGCAGGGGCGTATTGCATCTTTAATCTTGAATTAGTCTGTGAATAAGCAATCACAAAATCAGAAACACCGGTCAAATATTAGGAAGTGGTGGTGAAATTTGTTCACTGGAAATACATTGACAACACATGAACCCTGTTAAGTGAGTACCATAAATGGTGTTTGCTAAGTTTGAAGAGACAGAAAATACAGCCTATCATTATAGTTTTTTTTAAATTAAACGATAAGAAGAAATGACAGTGCATAATATGTCAATAAGCAAGAACAAAATCAGAAAAATCCGTCAAATATTAGGAAGTTGTGGTGAACTTTGTTCACTGAAAATCGAATGACAACACAAGAAGCCTGCAAAGTGAGTACCGTAAACGATTTTTGCTAAGTGTGATGGGACAGAAAATACAACCTATTATTAAAATTTATAAATGAAATAAAAAGAAGAAATGACAGTGCAATGTGTGTGTGTGTGTGTGTGTGTGTGTGTGTGTGTGTGTGTGTGTGTGTGTGTGTGTGTGTGTGTGTGTGTGTGTGTGTGTGTGTGTGTGTGTGTGTGTGTGTGTGTAGTGTGTGTGTGTGTGTGTGTGTGTGTGTGTGTGTGTGTTGTGTTGTGTGTGTGTGTGTGTGTGTGTGTGTGTGTGTGTGTGTGTGTGCGTGCGTGCGTGCATGCGCGCGCGTGTGTGTAAAAGGTGTGACTATTGATTGGTGTTACTTGGGAAGGGTCTGGGAGGGGGTTTCCCTCCCAGGGTGAGAAAATTTGAAATTTGTGCCTTGAAAATGTGTGTTTTCAGCGCCTTTTTTTTTGATAAATGAGAGCATAAATTGACATTCTTTATAGGTTATGGCGATTGTTTGATTGGTGATCATTTGGGGAGGGTTTTAGAGGGGGTCCCCTCCCAGGGAGAGAATCTTTGACATTTTCGCCTTGAAAATGTGTGTTTTCAGCAGCACCTCTTTTTGATGAATGAGAGCATAATTGCC
>JZLH01S0016958.1:14823-24887 GCA_001188425.1 Eucidaris tribuloides | reverse complement strand
CTACTACTACTACTACTACTACTACTACTACTACTACTACTACTACTACTACTACTACTACTATATACTCTACTACTACTACTACTACTACTACTACTACTACTACTACTACTACTACTACTACTATATACTTCTACTACTACTACTACTACTACTACTACTACTACTACTACTACTACTACTACTACTACTACTTCTACTACTACTACACACTAGTACACCCCCTGGGTAGTTATAAACGGGGAAGGTTTCCATACTACAACAAAACTACTGCTACTACACACCAGTACACACCTTGGGTGGTACTGAATGGAGTGGGTCGTCATACTACTACTACTACTACTACTGCTACTACTACTATTTCTACTACTACTACTACTACTGCTACTACTGCTACTACTGCTACTTCTACTACTACTACACACTAGTACACCCCCTGGGTAGTTATAAACGGGGAAGGTATCCATACTACATGTACAACAAAACTACTGCTACTACACACCAGTACACCCCTTGGGTGGTACTGAATGGAGTAGGTCGTCATACTACTACTACTACATGTACTACTACTACTACTACTACTACTACTGCCACTACTACTACAACTACTACTAAGTACAACTACTGTACTACTACTACCTCTACTGTACTACTACTACTACTACAGGGTAACCCCGTTATAACGAGCTCGGATAAAGCGAGGTACCGCTTTCAACGAGGTGATTGTCTCGGTCCCGTTTTCATTTACGTGTTGTTCAATGGAAAGAAGTGCCGTTTATAGCGAGCTCGGTTATTGTGAGATTTCGCTTACAACGAGGTATTTTTTTCAACCCATTAACAAAGAAAAACATAAGAACATAAGAAAATGGCCAATCGTTTCAGAGCGCATCGCACTTCAGCCTGCCATGCACGCAGCCATGCACAATACATGAAGTCCCTGACTTATTATGTGCAAGTGTGTGTGTACACACACAACTGCCACAGTACATGTCACACAAAGCCTGCCTCCCGTACACAGTACTCAACGCAAGTTACGAGCGTGAAGTTGTTGCTTTATTTTCGAGGTCTAGTTTCCTTTATTACTTTGGATGAGTATATAAATGAAAAATAATCAGCTTTCCATTCATAGTTTTGGTGCAGAACAAGTAGGAAAAGCAGTAAACAGATGGGTTTAATGCCTAGTCCCATATATGTTATATTTTGTGTGTTACATTATGTGTACGTTTACACACGAGCTACCGGTTACAACGAGGTAAAGTCGGCAGTCCCGACAACCTCGTTTATAACGGGGTTTCCCTTTACTACTACTACTACTACTACACACCAGTATACCTCTGAGGTATCCCTCCATCAATCTTGAGACATTTCAATATAGAGCATTCAGACACATAAAAACATTCTATGTCGATACGTCCTAATGATATACATCAAATCGATACGAGAAATTTCTCTAGTTTGAAAGTTTCTTCCCCATAATCATCATCATCAGGAGCATCAACATATTACTTCTACTACTGCTGCTACTATGACTATACTACTGTACTTCAACTACTACTAATACTGCTACTACTACTTCTACTACTACTACTGCTACTACTACTACTACTATGGCTACTGCTTCTAGTACTGCTACTACTTTTACTACTACTACTACTACTACTACTACCACTACTACTACTTCTACTACTGCTTCTACTTCTACATGTACTACTACTATTACTACATGTATTACTACTGCTACTACTAATAGTACTGCTACTACTCCTACTGCTATTATTGCTACCACCACCCCTACAAATACTGCTACTTCTACTCCTACTTCTATTAATGATGATAATGATAATAATAAGATGATTTAAAATAATGATAATAATTAAATGAATAAATTAAAACTTTACAAGAACAACAATAATTACAACAATGGTGCTTGTACTGGTGAAAATTATAATTACTGTTTTTCTTACATTTATTTCTTCAGTTTTCTAATGTTTGAAATGAAGAGTACCGTACTAGTACATAATTCAGTCGTGAAACAGAATTTTAAATTTATTGATATTTCTTGATAAATTTCTGTAGTCAGGTTATCTATTGTACTAATGTGACTGAAATCACATGAGGAACTCTAATTGATTGCTGGTACTGAAATTGATAAAAAAAAAACTACACCATTTGTATAAATGCAGTGGCAAATTTTTAAGATACTTTTTATTCATTGTCAATTTCACTAACAATCTTTGAGTAACATATTTGTGCACTTGTGAATATAGTCCACAAATATTGCAATACTGTTATATCCAGTTCATGTACAGTTTTGGATGACTTTTAAGTTGTTTATTTTATTCGCCAAGTACCATTTTACGTTTATTTGACACCAACTGTAGTTTACGACATGTTCAAACCAGCTTGTTTGGCTGCCAACTGTACATCCATAGAGTAAGTTGAATAGGCTTCAATTTTGAATGCTAGACACATGCTCTGGCAACAATTGTTCTGGTGACAAGTTGTAATGTTCCAAATGACTCCAAGCCTGACCCTGACCTCAACCCTAACCCTGACCCCAACCCTAACCCTGACCCCAACCCTAACCCCAGCTCTAAACCTAATCCTCAACCATATCTGAACTGCAAACTGATAGCCGTAACTCATACTCCTTGCCTTTTGATATGTACTTGCCAGAGGAATAGTTGTTGCAACATAATAATCTGATGTGCCACCTCAAATTTCACATAATACTCCAAGGTAGCAATACTGCATATTCAGAGCATGATTTATAGCCTGTTTACATTGAAAGAACATTACTTTGTTTTATGAAATTATTGTTTTTGTATTGAACATTTAACCCTATTTTAACTGGGCTATTTCAGACCAGAGGGTTTTGTAACTGGGGGGGGGGCCCGCCGTCAGATTTTGAGCCCCCCCCAAGATCTCGGCCGCCGACCGCGCGGAATCCGAAATTGATGCGCATGAGACCGGATGTAGAAAGCTGCCGGGCTGCATAGTAAATGTTCGAAATTAATTTTTGTATTTTTTGTAAGTAATATTGATGCTAATAGTGTGTGAAGTTCTGGTTGTCGGCGTATAAAGCTCGACTTACAGATAGTGTAGAATGTAGATTTTTTGAAGATTTCATTTTTGACTTGCTAAATTATCTACAAAACATTTGCAATTTAATTAATTTCGTATGTATTTGTATTTGAATGTCGTTATGTATTTCTCTGTTTTTGGGCGGGGGCTTTTTTTCTATTTTTTTTCGATGAAATTTTGTTGACGCTTTGTGCAATATAGACATAAAATTAATTCATTTCAACCAGTTAAAGCAAAAATAATCATACATTTATGATTTATGGCTGAAAACACAATTTCCATTGATTTTGTACACGAAATCACGTTTTTGAGCAATTTTGGGGTTGACATGCATGTATTAAAAGTCGCGCAGCGTCGTAACAGTATGTCCGATTTTCGCGAAAACGGTCTCATAAGATGCGAAGGACTTGAAAGTAAAAAGTCGGCAAGCGACGCGGTGAAAAAATTTTGCGCGGCGGCGTGGTCGCGAAATTTGTCGAGGGGGGGGGTCAAATTGACCCCCCCAGTTAATATAGGGTAAATCCATTGGAGATGATTTGATTTCACTGTAATATGCATTTTCCATAGATCACAACACGAGCTAACTCGAACTCAGTCACCAACGGGTTAAAGAGGGTGAAATTTTCAATAATTTCCATGTAATTAAGACATTGAAAAGCTAAGAACTTGCAATATGGAGTTCTCTTGTCATTGCTAAAATGTTAATCTGAAAAATAATGGCAAGACATTACAGTCAAATTTATCAGATGTCGGTGGAGAGGCGATTGTTAGAACTGATTAAAGTGAAACTGAAGAATGCAGATTTGGCAAACAATGCAGAATTTTACTTGTACATAAAACCAGGAAAATGAACCAAGAAAATAAAACCAAACTAAAATTTATTTATATGATTTTGTTGTTATTTTCATTTCAGCAACATAATGATCAAATTCAATCCGAGGCACAGACAGATTCCCTTGGGTTGATCTGCAAGACGTACACAGGGACAAAGCCACCAGCTTGCCACCAAATCTCCAATCAAGTACCGAAGAGAACCTGCCCCAAAGTTTAATGAAACAAAGGATTACTATTGTTCGTTACCAGGGAGGCGGAAGATATCTTCTCCCTTCCTAACCTACCCCATGACTGTCCATGACCACTTCCTTCTGTGCCTGAGGCTTGCGTAACAGATTTTGTCTAAGAGTTGGGTTTCGAGAATTGGATTGTATTTGCTTCCGATGAAAGAAAAAAAATGTGTTGTCAAGTTCTAACATTGTTAACATACATTCATTTTATAAAAGTGGTCTACTGACTACACAATATTTTCATTACATATTTAGACGCCACTCAGAATTTCTATATCTGCACCTTCACCTATCCTCCACATACCTATTGGCACATAGTGTAAGTCTCAGTTTTCCGCAACACGGAAAACTGAAAATTTTATGGAATTTGCAAAGAACACAGAATTTCACAGAAAACACAATTTTTTTTTGGCCAGAAATTTGGGTCATGGAAATACAGAAAAAAAAAACTGTTAAAAAGCAAAGACCAATAACAAAACCGTACATCAGCGGAAAATCCTGATCAAACCCGTTGGCAGTAATAAGCATGATTGCAAAGAAGCTTCTGATGTTGAAATGTAGTGGGGATATTGAGGGGAGATAAAATAGGATAAGCTATATTTCTTTTTAAGACAGACTATTCACAATTGCTTTGTTATGTTTGTACATGTCTCCGAAGAACACAGAATTTTGAGTGTGAAACACCAAAGAACACAGAATTTGCATTTCAGAAAAGAGAGATCTAATAACTTTAACAGTTGCTTACATAGGAGGATGCATATATACACTTTGCATATAGCATGGAAATTGTAAATTTCGTGGGAACACCACTTTAAAGGTAGTGGCATAAACTTAAGTTTTCTATGATGCAGTTTCTGTTAAAAAAGGTGAAAAGTGACAATGCTTAAGGAGTTTCTACATTTCTTTACCTCTCAAATTGGAATGGAAAAGGGGAGAGTACATGAACTGAGTTTAAAAATAGTCCAAATTTTAAATAACAAAATTTAAAACTTGAAGTTTCTGAATTTTCTTCACATTTACTAATAGTTAAATTCTTCAAACCAAGTATATGAACAGTGTGAACTTTGCACAGGTGACTGACACCTGGACTATTTTCTTTTTCAACATTCCACAAATGGATTAATAAGATAATATCATGTATGTTCTTACACAAATGTTTAGGTAAAGCTATGTGCATTCAATATCTCAAATTGTGATGTTTCATTTGTGTTACCTCTATCCCATTTTTGGGAATATATTACTGTCCTGTACCTTGTAGACATGTAAACATACAATGTTTCATCCACTCACTATATTCTCATTTATCATACACATCTTTATCATATAATTACACATATTTGTATATATATATATATCTTTCTTTTTGTATATTTGCAAGAAATAAAGACACGGGAATGTAGACATATCAACTTGTGATTCCAGGGTTTTTAATCAAACTTTCGGTTGTGGGCCTTCATCGGGTTACTGTGAAAATGCGCACCACAATGGTTAATGTACTAGTATATGTGTATATAAACTGTGTGAGTCAATAAAAACAAAACCAAGATTCTATCGCAAATACATGTATCTCAAAATTGAAAAAAGAATTCATACAACTGATATGAAAGAATGATGGCATAATATTTTGCTATATGGTATATTGGTCATTCAAAATTCGGTCACAGTGAATCACTGCTCTGCAATTATTTTTGTAAACTGTGAAAATTGCTTTTGTCCATGTTTTGAGTTTGCAATGTCCATAACCTGCTGCTTCCTAATGAATGCTTTGGCTAATGCCATTTCTGTGTATTTTCCTTACTAAAAAATAAGATGCATATTCCTTACTAAAAATAAAATGTATAAAACTAAACTCCTCACAAAAAGTTTGAAAATCTGAGTTTGATTTATTGTTTCTCCCTTTACATCCCTTTACATAGTAGTACTCAATCCATACTTGGTACCATTCGAAAGATTATTTGATTTTCTTTAAAATGCTACCCTTCTTCTTATGATTATTCCATCAGAAAAAAGGTAGTATTTAAAAGTGTGGGATAAAGTGTTAATTAAAAAGCTGCAAAATGACCGGTGGTCATAAAGAGTATATAAAGAATAATGTTCTGTTGTAAGGAGTTATGTCTTTTGTTCTCAGCTGGTCAGCCATGATTGTCGATTTCAAAAGTAGCCCCCGCCTATTCAAATTTCAATTTTATTTCCTCAGTTTAAAAAGCAATAACAAAGAATACATTGGAAACAATGATAACACGTAATTCAGTTAAAGTAATTAGATAAAAAAAAAACATAGATTAGTAAAACATCCACAAATACTAAATTAAACTGAGAGGGTTGCGGCCAAAAAGGTAGATGATCCTTAGAACAGGCTGACCCTATACATTAAGAACATTAAACTTATATGAGTACAAAATAACACAAACATGAACATTTAAACATTACAATAAAACATATACATTAAAACATAAACATTCAATGCCTACAAAATGTCAAATAATGGTAGCTTATTCATTTTTATATTTACAAATAAAATAATTTTTAAGTCTGGATTTGAAAATATTGAGTGAGTGAGATTGGTTTATAGTGTCTGGTAATTTATTCCACACTAAAGGAGCTTGATAAAAAAAAAACAAATTTATGTGATAATGACTAGTGAAAGGCGGGTGAAAATTGGCAGCATTTCTTGTATGATTATGAATATTTGAATTTAACATAAAATAATTTAAAAGTGATTCTGGTAAAACTGTTTATTACATAAAATCATAAAAATTTCAATTTGGTATTTCTATACATGTACATTATAAGATGTTAAAATCTCGGAGTAAAATATTGGTTTAATTTGTGCTAAATAAGAGGAGTGATCAATAATCCTTATTGCATGGTTTTGTAATAATGTTCACAACTTTTGAGATTAAAGGCTTTGCAAAATGACCCAAGTTTGGTAAGTCACCTAATTTCTTATTTCCCTGTTGATGAGTGAGTTTTCCAATGTCTTTTGGTCATTATGCATTGTAACACGAACACCATCATAGATTAAAAAAAAAAACGTGTGCACAAGCAAGCAAGCAATGAGACAAACTTGTAGTAAAAGAGACAAAGAAACAAACAAAAATATATATGGGCATTTAAAAACAGAACTCAAATCATTCAGTCTGAAAGTCATCAACAAATGAAATCGCAATGGTTTTCTTTTGAAATTGAAATTCATGCCTGACCAGCTTAGAATAAAAGACATAACTCCATACGAAACAACACTTTCTTTATTGACTCTTCATGACCGCATCGGTAATTTTGCAGTTTTTCAATTTACACTTTATCTCTTATTTTCAAATACTGCCCCTTCCCCTATAGTATAACCATACCAAGTAGGGTATCATTCTAAAGAAAACTTTCTGCTGTTACCAAGCATGTCTTAATTGCTACTACAAGTAAGGAGAAATAATCGATCAAAGTTAGATTTCCAAACTTTTTTGAGGAGTTTATATAATAATATATATATGTATTTCATAGTATATAGCATATACATGCAGAAGAATGTGTGTTACAGTAATTATACACCAGTTCGTAATTTACAATTGTGTTCTGATTACCAGCTGGGAATTATTGAGATATAAATCAGGATTAAACGGAATGATTGATTGCAACAATAGCTAGGGAGTATTAACATGTGGGAGTTCAAACCATCTTTGTTTTCAGAGAAAAACAAAGTTTTGCACAAATCAATTATGTATTTCACATGTGAGAGTAGTTTGCAAAAAACAATAATAAACAAAATCAGGATTAGTTACATTTACAACATGTATAATATGTATATCACTTAGTTCATTTGATATATTTCTATATTTTTGTACATGTGTCTTCTAACAGTACTATGCTAGAATTTCGGTATATATTGTTTTTCATTAAAAGTTTGGTTAAGACTGTCTTAATTTATCAGTTACTTTGATTGGAATACAGTGTACAGTCATTATGGCTGATTTTGTATACAGCGAATACATGCTACTGAAGCCACTATTCTTTCTTTGTGATGTGAATACTAGTTTATACTACATATCTGTAGTTTTCATAATGCACCTGAAATCTGATCTGTTATTAGATTTGTGAAGTCATTTTTACCAATGTAAACTCTTGGTTATTAGCAGTGAAATAATAGAGTCCGACATGAATTGAAGGCTACTCACATTTCTTCAAATGTTGTTGAAAAGAGGGATGACTGTTTCACTCATTTTCTAGTCGTAAATTTCGTTTATTAATATTACGTATATTAAAGAAAAACGTTTTCATTGAATAATACATTTCTTGTGCCATCTCTTCATTATGATCAATTGTGTCAATGATGATGGGAGGATTGCCAATTGATGTTTTCGCAAAACATTGTGAGTCTAATACACAATGTGCCCCCTACCACATTTTTCTTGACCGCTGCCACAATTTTTGACGAAGTTTAATCAAACTTGGTGACTTTTCGTAAACTTTTATGGCAAACATTTTGATATATAGTTTAAGGTTACTCGTGAAATCAATTTTCCGCGGCAACCACATTCTGAAGGTCGTGTTTATCATTTTTTTTATGTTTCATCGTTTTACACTACACAGAATCAATAAGGTCACTTGTTTTTCGTATGTTTTTCGTATCTTTTGGCTCATGCATCACATGAAACTTATATTTCATGTATTTATAAACATATTCAATCAGTTTCTTATGTTTTTCTTTATTTTTGAAAGGAAAATAATGCCAAAACAATAAATGTTGAAAATTCATTTCTGGGTATTTTTACTTCATTTCCAATTATCAATTATTATATTATACAGGAATTGACGTATCAAAGTGTAATTCCATCAAAAAAGGTGTACCAGAATGATATAAAATTACATATGCCCATGTTATTATAACTAATGGTGCAACCAACCGTGCATAGTAATACATGCATATATACAAAGAACATCTTCTACAGTTATGGTAACACTAAATAAGAGCCCCAAACGGTCAAAGTATACTCAAAATACATGTATTTATTTCCTATCTAAAAATATGTGATCTTGTATGATTATTGACATATTATTCACTTGTAAATGTTTTCATTTGATATCAAAGATGAAACACAGAATATCTCATTTAAACAAAATCCCCCTTTTCCACATTGTATGTATTTCCATATATTATGGTGAATGATAATATACAGTGGCGACCGAAAGTATCGTCACGTTTCAAACGTGTTTACTGAAAACGCGATGAAACGCAAAGCCAGCGTAGTTTATGCCTGCCTTGCTTTTATTGAAAAAAAATGTTTCTGGAATCGCGTTTGTAACCGTTCGGAACGTGACGACACTTTTGGTCGCCAATGTAGTAAAAAATAAAAAGATTTTAGAGAATGTCCCCCTTTGGGGTCACGGAGAACCAAAAATAGCTTGCGCTGTTAAGGTTAAATTTAAATTGTACTGATCAAAATCGTCAAGATTCACACAACACAAATGCAAGGACATTATATGGTTTGTATATATAGCGCACAAGCCAATACATGAAAACATAAGTTGATTAACTAAAAAAGGGGATAATAAAGTAGACATTGAGAGAATCAAAACAATGGGAACGATGAACGATACGAAATGATAAGGAGAGAAAAAATGGAGGGCGGGAAAGAAAGAAAGGAAACAAATTTATCCGAGGAAGAAGAGAGCTAGTCTAGTTGCATTTTCTCTGTGGCTGTAGTTTGGTCATAATTAATTCATTAATAATTAATTCAATAATAATCATGTGTACATGTATTTTCAATTGGTGGCTAAAACGTGAATGCAAAGGAGATTACAATTGTCGGTCACCTTAATTACATTCTGAATTATAAGAATAACTGAAACTTGTGATTTCAAAAAAAAATTCTGTTGTAGAATTTGAGTTTACATTTGCCAATCTATAACAGACAAGATTAC
>JZLH01S0016944.1:0-14649 GCA_001188425.1 Eucidaris tribuloides | reverse complement strand
CGATCATCGTACGGCGATGGCACGATGCCCGTACGATCACCGGCGATTGCTTGCCACCTCTTTGCGATCAAATTGATCGTAGCCAGGTTTTCAAACCGGTTTGAAAACCTATTTTCGATCGTACCATCACCTGCGATCACAAGTGATTTCCATGGTTGTCGTACGATAATTCGCACGATCTAGCTGCAACTACTGGCGATCACCTGCGATAACTCGTCGTAACTCAATCGCAGGTAGTCGCAACTGCTAGTGTGACCAAGGCCTTAGGGTATCAGAATTGGTGGATTTCCCTGTTCACACCACTTCACTTAGGGTAGCTTTTTCATGTGTTACGCCATTTAGGGTTGCGTATTTGGTTATGTACGTTACGCCATTTAGGGTCCAGTTTTAAGGTTGTCGGACACGAGTGGGAGACAGGCCGTGTGGAGAGCGACCCCCCCCCCCCGGGCCTGTAGATCTTCCCTGTTTTAAAGCACTAGATCACCATTTTTTTTCAGAACTTCATTTTTAGACCTTATCAAAGACACTAGGAGCATGCAGGATTATGTAGCTCACAGTTTTTTTTTGTTTTGTTTTTGTTTTTTTAACTGTGATAAATGTTAGCAAGTGGCTTTAACCCTTAGCACGCAAAAGAGGCATCTGTGCACATTCGTACAATTAAATTGAACAATCGTAGTAATTATGTATTTTCTTAACTTTTGCATAGGAGACAGTAAAAAAATAGCTTGTTTGCTTGATTAACATCCATACAAAAGTTTCTATTTTCATTACCACAAAAAGGAAAGCGAAATTCAAAGAAAATGTGAAAAGAACAATTTTCATAGTTATCTGAATAAATTCAGCGTGTAAAGAGTTAATATTGAAGCATTTCGGCAGACACGCCTTGTTGTAAATGCAAGAATTTAGATTAAGTGCACATTGCACATGTTGCATAAAAAGTAACGAACTATATGGTCGAGATCAAAGGCAAGTAATTGCCCTTTCGGCGGGAGATCTTTACTGCTGATCTTTTTTTTTTATTTCATTATCGGTATTCTCATCCCTAACATTCACGATTAGTACTTCAATAAGTAGATTTCATTCATTTTATTTTCCAGGTATCAAGATTATGTTTTCATCGATAATGAAAATCCGGAACCCGAAGAACGATACAGCACTGAGTCCCTGCAACGAATTATTACCAGCGTACACTTTCTCTCGCACAGCGATTATTTGGTGTGTACGTTGTCATCTAACGTAAGTACCGTATGTACTTATCGTACCGTACGCATGTTACGGCACAAATTGTTGCCGCGTCACAAATTGTCGCCGGCGACAATCTGTGACGCGGCGACAATTTGTGCCGTCAGGTTTTTGTGCCATGAAAAAAAAATAGCGGCACAGATTCTCGCCACCGTCACAAACTGTCGCCACTCACTAAATATGTGTGTGTCTGTTGGTATGTCTGTTCGTGTGTATCTGTGTGTCAGTGTCTGTGTTTACTTGTGTGTCTAATTGTGTGTCTGCTTGTGTCTGTGTGTCTGTCTGTATGTGTATGTTTGTGTGTCTGTGTTTGGATGTGTGTCTAATTGTGTGTCTGTGTCTGTGTGTCTGTGTCTGTCTGTGTCTGTGTGTGTGTGTCTATGTGTATGTATGTATCTACTCTTTATGTGTCTGTGTGTTTTTCTGTGTATGAGTCTGTGTGTTTGTGCGTCTGTCTGTGTCTGTGTGTGTGTGTCTAGTGTATGTATGTATCTACTCTTTCTGTGTCTGTGTGTTTTTCTGTGTATGAGTCTGTGTGTTTGTGCGTCTGTATGTGTCTGTGTGTGTGTTTATGTGTCTGTGTGTGTCTAGTCTGTATGTGCCTGTGTGTCTGTTTTATGTCCTTGTGTCTGGGTGTTTGTGTGTGTCTGTATATATGTGTATGTGTGTCCATGTGTGTCTGTCTGTCTGTGTATGTTTGTGTGGCTGCATGCTTGGCTGTGTGTCTCATTGTATGGCTGTTTGTGTTTGTGTGTCCGTGGGTCTGTGTCTATGTGCCTGTATGTGTTTTTGTGTCTGTATGTGCCCGTGTGTCTGCTTGAGTGTACGCATTTGTCCGTGTGTTTGTTTCTCTGTCTGATTGTATGTTTCTGTGTGTACATATGTCTTTGTCTTTGTGTGTCTGTTTTTGTGTCTACATATATTTGTCTTTGTCTGTGTGTTTCTCTGTTTGTGTCTGTGTATGTATGCGTCTATGTACATGTATGTGCCTGTGTGTCTGTATGTTTGTTTGTGTGTCTGTGTGTATGAATGTGTCTGTTTCTCTCTGTATGTTTCTGTGTGTTTGTCTTTGCACATGCCTGTGTCTGTATATGTGCGTCTCTGTGTATCTGCGTGTTTTGTGTCTGTTTTTGTGTATATGTGTGTGAGTTGGTAGTTGGTATGGTGTCGGAAAGACGATGTACAAGTGTATGCATGGTGTGTATTTGGATGTCTGTGTAAGCTTGTGTGTGATTGTGATTGTCAGGCAGACACACAGACACACATACACAAAGACATACACAAAAAACAGACACAGACATACACAAACACTCAGAAGCATTAAACCACACAAATAGACACACACAGAGACGCACAGACTCACACAAAGACAAACTCGCAGACACAAAAAACAGACACATACACATATACAGACACGGAGAGACACACAGATACATACAGACCACAGACAGACACATACAGACACACAAACAGACACACAGACTTACAAACAAACACAGACATATACAGACACACATGTAGACACACAGAGACACACAGATGCGTACCTTACACACACAAACACATACAGACACACAGACACATACACACACAGACACAAGCAGACACATAATTAGACACACAAACAAACATGCACACACCGAAACACACACATACAGACAGACATATGCAGACGCACAGACAGATACATAGACTCACACACAGACACATACACTTACAGAGAAACAGAAATATTCAGACACACACAAACACAGACACACAGACACACAGACATACAAACAGACACACAGACAAATAACGACAAACACTCAACACACAGATGCACAAACAGACAACAGTCACATACAGACGACACATCCAGACTGTCTGTGTGTATGAATGTGTCTGTTTGTCTCTGTATGTTTCTGTGTGTTTGTCTTTGCACATGCCTGTGTCTGTATATGTGCGTCTCTGTGTATCTGCGTGTTTTGTGTTTGTTTTTGTGTATATGTGTGTGAGTTGGTAGTTGGTATGGTGTCGGAAAGACGATGTACAAGTGTATGCATGGTGTGTATTTGGATGTCTGTGTAAGCTTGTGTGTGATTGTGATTGTCAGGGCAGACACCACAGGACACACAGACACAAAAACATACTACCAAAAAAAAGACTACAAGACATAACACAAACACTCAGAAGCATTAAACCACACAAATAGGACACGACACAGAGAGCGCACAGACTCACACAAGACAAACTCGCAGACACAAAAAACAGACACATACACACATAAGACACGGAGAGACACACAGATACATACAGACCACAGACAGACACATACAGACACACAAACAGACTCACAGACTCACAAACAATCACAGACATATACAGACACACATGTAGACACACAGAGACACACAGATGCATACCTTACACACACAAACACATACAGACACACAGACACATACACACACAGACACACAGACACAAACAGACATGCACACACCGAAACACACACATACAGACAGACACATGCAGACGCACAGACAGATTCATAGACTCACACACAGACAAACACACAGACACATACACTTACAGAGAAACAGAAATATTCAGACACACACAAACACACAGACACACAGACATACAAACAGACACACAGACAAATAACGACAAACACTCAACACACAGATGCACAAACAGACAACAGTCACATACAGACGACACATCCAGACACATTGGCACACAGAAACAAACAAACGCACAAACAGACACAATCAGACACAAAAACAGTCACATACAGACACACACACATGCAGACTCACAAACACACACAGACAAATACTGACACACAAACAGGAACGCACATACAAACACACATACACGCAAACAAACATACAACCAAAACAGAAGAGGCACATGCAGACACACAAACAGATATACATAGACAATTATAGACACACAGAAACATACTGATATACACACATACACACAGACAAACACTGGGACACACACACAAACACACAGACATACAGACACACAGACACATACAGACGCACAAACAGACACATACAGAGACACGAACGGACACATACAGATACACACAGACACAGACACACAAACAGACACAAACAAACACAAACATACACATACAGAGACACACATACCCCAAAACAATTTAATTTATGCCGCAACATGCTTTGATTATGGCTGGCGACAATTTGTGCCGTCAACTCCGGGCACAAATTGTGGCCGGCGACAATTTGTTCCGGAGGCGACAATTTGTGCCGTCAGGTTTTTCACAAATCGTCACAAATTGTCGCCGGCCACAATTTGTGCCGCAACATACGCATGATAGTCTATCAGAATAAGCAATAAAAAGTAGGGGTCATCATTAATTCTAGAGAGTTATGACTGAATTAAAAATGAGGCCATTCACTACGAGCGTATGCGCGCACATCCACGTATTTTTTTCGACTTGTAAGCAATATTTTGGGTTCAGGTGGTCGGTCGGAAAAGGGTTTTAATTGATGGAGAATTCACGCAGACATCCAAAACCGTCGAAAAAAACGACTGTATTCACTCGGGAAAATGCTCCAAATGACCTAAAACATTATAGTACTGTCAACAAAAACTCATTTGGAGCATTTTAGAATTTCGACGCACCCGTACGCGCCCATCATGACGCGCGTGCGCACGTGGTTTGGACCAACAGATGACCCTTGACCCTTGACTTTTCGGCCGTCACATGGCAAAAGGGTGTATCTGCAAAATATACATTCTTAGAAAAATCACTTTGAAGTTTCAGCTTTTATCTTTTTTGTAACAAGAGACTTTTCAATGTTGATTTTTGTTTCATGTGTTAGATTATCATTTCACTTATTTCTCTATTAATGTTAATAATATGTAATTTTATATTTTCCTCCAAATAAACATTTTCATGTAGATACAGCATTTTGCCCAAATTTTCCACTATCCAATCTTGTCCTACGATCATGATAAAAGGATGTATCTTCACTTACGTCCTACGGTTTTTATTGTGATATCATGGCAAAAGGGTGTATCTGCACATACACCATTCGATTTCTATAAACAAAACATGGCAAAAGGATGTATCTGCAGATACACCGTTCAATTGGGTGTATCTATCGTTAAATCACGGAACGGTGTATCAGTTCAGTTTCCATGGCCAGGCAGTGTTCCACAGACCAGGCAGGTGTGATTTAAGTCACTAGGCTCAGATAAAACAAAGAGAATGGAAATGCACTATGAAATAGGCCCCAAATTGTGACATTTTTCATTTACAAATTAGCATTACATGCCAGCGATGCGAAAAGCGGCTCACGAACCCATGGCTGTAAACGAAGTTCGTTTTATGGTTGACACACCGTGAATTCAGATCAGTGCATTGGGTCACATTTTTACGCTGCTTGTGCTTGTTTGCGCATCGCTGGTTGTTTGCCTCTAAAAACTTTTCTAATGTCAGACTAAATTTGCTGTGAAAATGCAAGTCATTTTGTGAAACACCCAAGATAAGTCAAGATGAAAATATTGCAATGCCAATTTTTGTTAGCATTGAAGTATTAGTGACAAAGCAGTAAGCACCTGATGTCCCACGTAAAACTCAGATTGCTAAACAATCTAATGAGCGTACGCGCACGTACGTAGACCATAGTACCGGCCGGTACGTTGTCGCGTACAGTACGTAGGCCGGGGTTGTCGTTGACGCTTCGTAACGTACATGTAAACTCGGGGCGTAGATTAACATTACGTACACATAAATTCTACCAGGCCCAAGGTCTGGAATACCTTAGATTTTAGTTTACAACACACTTTACATAGTTTTTCTAAACGCTCATAGTAACAGTTAGTAAAACTTACCTTTTAAATCCATGTAATTATTCTTTGGAGTTCTTCTCTTGCTGGATCTGGCAGTGGTTTGCAACCAAAATTAAACAATGGTTCACGCTCGCGTGTAAAAACGCATGACACATGGTTGCATGGTTGCCTTGGCCATGTTGGCAAAACGCGGTATCTATAACATACATCATGAACTTTTCATGAACTATTCAGCAAAAACTTGGCCAAAACGTGTATGTTACAGATACATCCTTTTGCCATAAATTGGTCTTTGACTTTCGCGTCGCGCATATCACGTATGTGGCAGATACACCCAGCGATGTAACACTGACTGCGCTCAATCATTTTGTTGGCAGAAAGGTGTATCTAGCAGATACATCTTTTTACCGAAAATCATTGAGCTCAGCAGCGGCTGGCTTGGGGTGGATCTATAAGATGCATCCTTTTGCCAGGAAACGACAGGACATTTTTGAAAAAAAAGTGCTGCAGATAGCCCCTGCTATCTTAAAAAGGAGAATTCCTGCAATTACGAGGCCTAGATAAATGAAAAGAGCGCCCTCTAACCCCCCATGCAAAAACCTGCTGAAAAAATTCAAAATTTGCAGATACACCCTTTTGCCATATGACGGCCGTTTTGCCAAAATTGGTTCTTATATTTGACTGAAGGCTTGACATATTGCAAATATAGGTTAACTCTAACTTTTGTACAAATGACGTCATAGATGACGTCACAGATGGTCTATGACATTGACAGGATTACCATGCCGAGAAATTAACATGGGACACAACTAAGCTAAGTCAAAAGACTATTGCCGTCATCGTTCTTTAGATATCGTCTGAACCAAAAGTGACCAGAATAAAACATAAATAAAGGAAAAAAACATAGAAAAAAAAATTGGTACAACATCTATCTACAACACCAAATATCCTGACGAAATCTATGGTGATCCGCGGTCACGCGGATCACCAATTACTTTGATTCGGCTGCCCGGAAGGCCAATGAATGTTAGCTGGAATAAATTCAATAATGACATAAAATTGGGACAAAATGAAATACTAAAATAGTATCCTGAAATTTTTTGTGCATCAGATTTGCCGCCTTGCTTACCAGATGATGCAAACACTTCACGTCGACGCGTCCTCCTACGTACAGTCACTAGATTTCTTCTTCAATTACCATGGAGTTGTACCGGGCCGTCTAGAGGATGTTGCTGTGTATGACCACAAGCCGCAGAGAGAGGGTGAAATCGAATTACATAAAGGTGACAGAATAAAACCTTCCAACAAGGGGTACAAGGGTTACTCAATGGGTACAAATTCTAACACCAAACAGGTTGGGCTGTACCCTATATATAAGGTGGATTATTATACGCATCCAGAAAATATGCCTCTTTACACAGACGCCCAATAGTTTTTCGGCAATTCTATGGCTAAGCAATTCGTTTTTGTGCTGCAGTGTAATTGATACGCCAAACATAACGAAAAACGTGGTACATACTATACGAGTAAATGTGTTTGAATATATCTGTTGTAAATGTTCTTCCGCTTACAATGTTTGAATTTTGCACGACAATTAGCCAACCTAGTTTGTTCAAATTTTCGTATCACAAAAAATCAATCAATTTTGTCCCCTTTGTTTAGTCTTGGAAAGGATACGTCTAGAAAGCATTATGTTAATATCAATAAGTGATTGTGCAGGAGGAAAACGTTATCAAAGAACCCGCTCCATCTTTCTGTTCTTTTACAGTCCATATCAGGGTATATGGACAAATTACGGAAATCATTTTTAGTGCGAAATCACTGCGTGTACATCACAGTTGTTGTTATCTAATGACGGATCCAGAGACACCCCCTCCCCTTTTACCAAATTTATTATAAAATATGTTGGTATGCTGTTTAGTGCGAAATATAATAATCTGTAGAACTCAGTTCCTTGTGAGTCATATGAGATTGATAAGATACGACAAGAAATTGATTAGAAACTCAAGGTGGAAGAGGTTATAAGTGTTATAAATGTTAATCAGGTTAATGAAGCTATTTATAAATTGAATAATGGCAAGAGTGATGGTGAGGAGGGAATGTGATCTGAGCATGTTTTAAATTGTACAAATTCCTTGGTTGTTTGGTTAACGTGTTTGTTCAATTGTATGATAATACATGGAGTTTGCCCAGCAAACGTGTTCTGCGGCACCATGGTTCCTATACCAAAAGATTAAAGGAAATCACTAGGTTGCTCGGAAAATGTTAGAGCTATCACTTTCAGCAGTATAATTGGTAAAGTAGACGATTGGGTTGTCATTTTATTGGAAAAGAATCATTTAAAGACATATGATATGCAATTTTGGTTTTAAAGAACATTCATCTACCACTCATTGTACTTTTGTCATGTCCGAAATGTCCGAGTGATGTTTATGTTATGTTATTGGATGCATCAAAGGCTTTTGATCGTGTAAATTATTCAAAATAATTTGGAAAAATATTACAAAGGAACATTTCTCTATTAACTCTTAATGTGCCGTGCCCAAATCCCCTAAATGCCGGGGGTTTCCGTGCGATCCAACGGTTTACGAAAACGGAAACTTTGGTTCACATTCCGACGCTTATATCTCCGGAAGTAGGAATCGCAGATCAAAACGATGTGTATGAAAGTTTTAGTAAATTTATGCTCTTTCTAGCCATTACAAAATTTTTGAAATGTTTTGCAATTTCAAGGCCGTGTAGCTGGTTTCAAAAATTAATAGACCTTATTTGCACACAAAAACACTTGGCCATGACTTCAAAATATGGTTACTTTTTGACATGAATAAATAACATGTTCTTTTAGCTTTTGAATGAAGTGCGATTTAGGAAACTTGGCCTTGAAATAGCCTTGGAATAGCGAAGATATGATTGCTAATATACGCTCATGTCAAAATGAGAATACAGACACAGTATTTTTCCCGATCCGACATTACACTGGTTCCCGCTTCGGACCGGAAGTATCGCTTTTTCCCCTTCCGCTTGAGAAAGGGTAAATTTATTGGTCCGTTTTGGTCACATGATTCGCCGTTCGCCCTATCTGCTTCTCTCGGTTCTTACTATCTAGTGGCACATTTGATCGCGTCTGTTTCTATTTTCAAAAAGTAGGCCTACTTAGATTCATTCGGATATTCATTGGCAATTCTGAACAAACCGCAAAATAAATATTTGGCATCTTTTTATCAATGTGTTTTTGAGCTTGTTTGTCAATTGGATAACGAAAATAAAGCTATCAACTGTGAATTTAACGATTTACACGCAATACAAGGGCAAACTTTATTAATTGGATAAAACTTATAAGTTGTTGCTGTTGTTTCTGGGTTACCTCTTGACCTTTCATGCGTGCCGCGTTATGTCGTCGGTAATAATCAAATAACAACGATCCTGATTGCAGAATTATGGTGTCTATTGAAATCAGAGATACCTGACCATGGAAAGTTTCATGGCGACAAGCATTTTTTTACCGACAAAGGTTCCCCGCCCTGAATATAACAAACAGGGAAAAGCACGCCACGAAATAGGGTACTTTTGTGGAGATCAATCAGTGGGCACATTCGTCCCGCCAATTACAAGTCTTTTCACACAAACTCAGGGCCCAAAACCATTTCATTGTCGAGACTTTTGAAAAAAAAGACACGGTCAACGTCAATGGGTCCTATAGAAAACTAAAGAGGCTTAGTGATGGCGCGTTTCTTGGTCTTAGTCTAAGGGTCTCTTTCCATGCCGCTTGATACATTGTTTACACGTTTTTGGCATTTTTTGAGGGGTCTAAAACCAGATCGTCGCTCATTCTTGTCATTGAAGATTTTATGTTATACTCTGTGTGACGATATCCACAAAGTGTAATCCTTTTTGTCCATCCATCGCTGCCTGCCGCTGCCCCCCCCCCCGATAATTTACCTGAAGCGTAGAAGTGGCGAAATTTGTATACGGTTGAAGGATGCCATAGTGACTAAAGACCCACCCATCCTTCGGCTTTATGTATCGTAATCAGTCTCGAGGTCTGTCCACTCACTGGACCCCTTTAGAAACAACCTGAAGTCGAAACCTTGATTTCCTTGATCATGATATTCACAAAAATGAGTCGATTGAATCATTCTCGTGTGCTACTATCAAGGTTTTGATCAAAAATTGAAAATAAATGCGTATTATGAAAATTATATCCCTTGTTTTAATATTCATAAGCATTTTCCAAAATATAATTGGTTAATTGATGCTCGTAGGTTGAAAAATAATACTTCACCCTTTCTACCTTTAGCATTTATTTTTTTCAATCTTTTTTACTTACGTTGTATAGTTACATATGCATTTATAGGGTGTGTCAGAGTCGAGTCCATGCTATGCAATTATTATTCGAGGAACTGTACTCAGTATTGTTGTTCACTAAAGCGCAAGTTACATGTATCTAACTTCCTACCACAGAACGAATCTACTTTGATAATATCTATTTATGAGTGTCCATGCGACTCAACAGCAAGAGCTGGTTGAATACTTTTGAAAGAAATTGAAAATAATATATGGCCTGGCGTTGTATAGCGACATTGTTAAATGGGACGGCGGTGGATTTCGACCAGAAACGGAATGCAACTTTCCGACTCCCATTATTTATTGATTTTACAAAGGTTAACGTGGTACGAAAACCTCTTATACATTGTCCCATGTCCTATCTATCGTCAGGTTTATTCTCTCATTCAACGCCGTTTACAGCACTTCTCCGACATGCAGGACAAAGCATCACATTCAACAATGTCGCTTTACAACGCCAGGCCATATATTTTCAGTTTCTTTCAAAAGTATTCAACCAGCTCTTGCTGTTGAGTCGCATGGACACTCATGAATAGATATTATCAAAGTAGATTCGTTCTGTGGTAGAAAGTTAGATACATGTAACTTGCGCTTTAGTGAACAAAAATACTGAGTACGGTTCCTCGAATAATAATTGCATAGCATGGACTCGACTCTGACACACCCTATAAATGCATATGTAACTATTATACGTAAGTAAAAAAGATTGAAAAAATAAATGCTAAAGGTAGAAAGGGTGAAGTAAAAAAAATGGAATGAAAATAGACAAGTCGAAGAGAAAGTGAAAATGATGGACAGAGTAAAAGGAAAATAGAAGAAAGATAAAACAAAATGAAAGAAAACGGAAGAAGAGAGAACGAAAATGGAATGAACGAAAGAAAAAGAAAATAAGTAAAACAAGAAAACAGAAAGGATGGTAGAAAAAACACAATAAAATGAATGAAAAGAAAAGAAAGAGTAACCATTATCAAGAAAACGATGAAAGATAGAAACTACAACTGTTTTCAAAGCTGGAAACTAACTTAACTAACTTTGGTAAGTTTACTGTAATTATATTTCATTATTTGGCAGACGAATGTTTTTTAGTTTAAGAGTCTATTCATTTGTTCATCCGTCACACTTTTTTTGATAGATTCCAAATTAACTTCTAAACATCAATTTTGTAGGATTAACAAGTTAAACTTTGGTTAATTGGCGTAAGATCACTGAACTATAGGAGGCTGAGAAAGGTTATGAAAAAGAAACGCCTTTCACGTGACATGGACAGAATCTGAGACATCGGAGATCGTTTTCTGTTAAAAGAAAATACTCATATAGTTGTGTATCTTTTTTCGAAAACTTTCTAGATTATAACATGCATTGCTTTCCAATTTAAGATATTGTATTCTATCATTCGTAGAGTAAGTTACAAGTCCTTATTGGTCAAGTTTACGGTTACGTTATATTTTGTCACCAAGCTATTTGTATACGTATGTAAATTTACATTATCTTCGAAGAAACAGTTCAGTTCATATTGCATATTCATTGGCATTAAACTTTTGAGTGATATGCATTGACGATAAATGTCTCATGTGTTAAATTCTTGTAAGTCATTTGTCTTTCCGAATCCTCAATACAATCTTCATTGATCTACAAACATACAATTCATTTGTCAAGGTTTATCAATCTAACGTATATTCGTTGTGCACTGACCGCACTATTTGCTCATAGTGTAATGTTCCGTGACTTGCTAAACCTACTTGATTGCAGTTTTCTCGCAAATTCACCTAAACTTCAGAGAAGAGATAACAAAATTAAGGAAAAACTGGATTACTGAGTAGTATAATTAAGGGGAACTTTTGCTTTACTTGCTTAAAAAATAAATTGCTGCTAACTTGGTAAGGTTATATGTAGAACACGGCCGGAGGGAATGTTGGTGAGAGTATGAAAATTAACAAATGAAATGTATCTTTACGTCGTTTAGTAGGAAATACATCCTTTCATTTGGGAAATCATATATCAGAGAATGTAATCATTCAAATTTGTCTGACACAGAAAAAGGGCACATATATGTGTGTGTGTGTATGTGTGCTTGTTTATTGGTTGTGGTGTTTGTGTGTGTGTGTGTGTGTGTGTGTGTTGTGTGTGTGTGTGTGTGTGTGTTGTTGTTTGTTGTTGTTGTGTGTGTGTGTGTGTGTGTGTGTGTGTGTGTGTGTGTGTGTGTGTGTGTGTGTGTGTGTGTGTGTGTGTGTGTGTGTGTGTGTTTGTGTGTGTGTGAGGTGGGACGGGGGCGGGGAGAAGAAGTGATAGGTTTATCTTGATTAATTTCAAAGTTATTGTGAAAAAAAAAAGAATCGGCAGCTGGGCACAGAAGAAAGTTATTTGCTTTGGGTAACCAAATATATGCGTTTTATTTTTCTTTCTTGGTACCAAAGATTGTCTAGTGTTTGCTTATTTCAACTGGGAACAAGACAATTCCCTTGGGTAACCCATCAATTTATTGGTGAGCAAATTTAGGCACATGTATCAGCAGCTAGAAATAGAAGGGAATTATTTGTTTTGGGAAACCTACTTAACATTTTTTTTTCTTGTCCAAGCAGTTGGGAATAGAAGAGATTTATTTATATAAAACAGCAATTTATGTGTGAATTTATTGACTAAAGAAATGACATTCGTAAACAGCAGTGGGGCCTGCATACGTACAAAATAATAACGAAATATTAGTAATAATTATAATCGCTTTTTTTTAATAATAATTGTGTGTTTATTGAAGGATCATCATCATCGTCATCATCATCACCTTCATCATCATCATAATCATAATAATCATAATAAAAACAATATAATTAGGTTATTTCATAAACCACATGAAACGCACCAAAAATGAATCTTGTCCGGTAACAACATTCATGAATTAAAATTAAATCCCAAACACATTAAATGCATGCTGACGGTAAATCGATATTCTTAACGTAAAATAAGACAGGACTCAAATGGGAGATGTACTCGCCTGAATCATCCGTGTATTGAGGGACAACAGGCAACAACAATAAACACACAAAACACAAAGCAGGTCCTAGTCTCGTAATTCTAACCGTCAGAATCGCAAATAACCTGACATTTTCCCGGCCAATGGGGGAGAAGCCTCTTAGCCACATGGGTGCAAATCCATTTCGAAATGGTTGGGGGGGGGGGCATCCATTGGGGACACCGCACTGTTGTAATATTGGGCTATGTACCATTAGGTTTACAGCGTGTCTATTACCACGCCCTCAAAACAGAATTTTCAGTTAATACCATCACCAACCTTAATCTGAAAGATAGGACGCCAAGTACATATTGACAAGAGATCTGTAGTGTAATGTGATAGTTATTGTATATTGTGAGCATGATGTGAGTATGCATCAATAGCGCCCTAAGTGCATGCATACTGTGCTATTTGTTTGCAATGAGCTGGGTAGAACCAGGGAGTTGTTATATAACAACTCCCTGGTAGAACTACCAAGTCTTATTTCTCCCAAAGGGTGTAGAAATGGTGTTTCGTTCCCAGACAAAAGAATTCGTTCAACATGGTTTCAACCTCATTTTGTCACAACATAGCGACTCAGTTTTAACTATACCATTGAAGGTACTAAATAAACCTTTCTGCGTCGAAACTGAGTTGATTAGCACTCAAACGGGTGCCGGTATTGTGACAATCTGAACACCGTCTGTGAACCTTTATTTCGTAGAGTGTTCTGTCATGTCATTTTCAATTTTCATTAAACTCTCAAAGACCAGACTTACAGAGAGTGCATGATATTCTAGGGTTGTAAAAATTTCGGCTCTGCACTAACAGCGCACTCTCATGATGGAAGGTCAAAAGCTCAGAGACAGAGAGAGAGAGAGAGAGACACACACACACACACACAAGCCTATCGTGCAGATGGGGGACCACTTCTGGACCTGTTCTATCCCTACAATTGGGGGGCCAGTTTAGGTCCATGGCGCAGACGGGGGGCCGAAATCCAGCATTTAGATTTATTTTCGTTTGATGCATTTTTTACAGATAAGTAGTAGTCTCTTGCAGTCGCAAACGAAAAAGGTTGTGTTTATGATTTATTTCATTAATATTTAACATCATATCATCAGAAACACATTTCGTGTTTATGACCATTGTGCATATGGGGGACCAACTGTTTTCAGACTGTCTTTAGTGCAAAAATGAAGATTATTATATTGAAAACTATAGAGCTAAACGCTGTGGTCCTTGTTCGCTGTGATCTTTCG
>JZLH01S0016914.1:80468-90905 GCA_001188425.1 Eucidaris tribuloides | reverse complement strand
TTATTGGCAACAATGTATGTTTTATGTTAGCATCCCACCATCTAATTTGTACACAATATTATTACACTTTCATTTTCTGTAAACTTTTTCAACATGTATCTATGTACATGGTATGACCAGATTTATTATCCTTTTGCCATATCTTCCTAAGATGTAAAGTGAATATGTTCTTGGCTAAACATTAACAATTAAAAAATTATAGATATTTGTTTACAAACCAATGAATGGTTGTTTGCAATGTATGTTACTATGTTGCCAGTTTGTAGTAATGTTCAGAAATTCAAAAAATTATCTTTATTCATTTGTCTATTTTTCTTAAATTTTCCCTGATATGTTCATTTGACTTTTCTATTTGATTCAAACTATTTCACTTTCATATAGGTATTCCCCTTTAACCAACAGGGATTGAGGATTATGAAACCGTCTTTTGCTGAACAACTCTTTGACCAATAATCAAGTATCATTTATAACTTTCAGGTGAATGCCAAACATAGTCAGCCATAGCCATACAATAGTAGTGAAGGATTTTTTGTGCAAAATAGACAGAATACAGACAGCCAAACAATCTCATTTGTCCTTTCAGACTGTGACAAGGCCAGATTATTTCTAAGCACTAATGAGGAATTGTGTTGACACCTGGAACTAAAAATACTCATTAGAACATTTCCAAAACTTTGTTACAAAAAGTTGTTATAAAATGACACAATCACAGAAAGCATTTTGGTAGTCGCAACGGACACGTAATAGCAAATTTGGTTGTACTCAAGTCTCAAGGGCAGCATATTTGTTTCATGTTTTTTTTGTTGTTATTGATGTTGCTGATTTTCATAATTTGCATGTAAAAATGTCACTTAACCTGCTGCTTAAGGGAACCGATTGTGCCATGTGTTGACTCTATGGGATTTACAGAATCTTGGAGGCAAAGGGTTAATAACAAATTTGGCTGTGTACTCACAGGTAGCATATAATTTCTTTGTTGTCAGATTTTCATAATTTGCTTTGGTCAAAATAATTCGCTTGAATGTCTCACCGCAGTACATCATTTAGTAGTCGTGCTAAAATGCATGATTTCTTGTCAATCTGACCAACAATGACTAAGATATTGACAGAAATGTGTTCATATGAGTAGGACAAGTACAATAAATTTAAGGATTTGCTGGAAGTCCTAAATGCCTAGTGGAGTTGCTCACAAACTCATATCAATTAATCTGATTAACGACTACTGGTATAAGCTTTCTGTACCAATGTAGTGGAAACTATTTATTTCCAAGGTACACAACCAGACAGAGTGTGCAATAAAAATGCCATACAGTCTGTTATTACTTATTTACTTATTATTATATACAGCTATACCACAATAATAAATATACATTTTATAGTCAATGCTTCCTTTCAAACAGTTTGCCTCTCTCATATTACTGTGAAGGTGAAGAAAAACATTTGTTGTTATGATTGATTACTGGAAAATTTCTGTTGTGAAACCATTAGGTTTTCTTTTGTTAAATTGTTTAACTCAAAAGTCTATTCAAAATTATGTATACTTCTAGTATCGAATTGTAACTTATTATGAGTATTTGCTCCAACAAACTTTAATGAACAAGTGAAAATGAAACAATAGAAATGTTCCACATGTTCAACATTTGATGAAATAATTGACTCATTTAACTGGTAAAAACTGTTTGTGCAAGCATTCAAACTAACTCTTCATTGTCTTCAAAACATATCAAAACCTATGATGTGATGAGTTATACTTTCAGGAATGGGTAATAGCCAAGCTAGACATATTTATCTCTCAATACACATTAGATACAAAATGTGTTTATACAATGTCAAAACCCATTATAAACTTCATGCAGTTGTATTTAAGCTGTGCATAGCATTTCATAAGTGACTCCATTTGGGGGGTCAACACGACTACGGAGGCCCACCTCCCTGACACGACTAACGACTTCATATGAAAAGGCACAATATTCAGAAGTTACACATAGACTACACTTAACTCCTGTGCCCGTTACACATCACAGATTCAAAATAATTCACTTTCTGACCACAATAGCATTAGACTTCTTTTGTAACTTTGTCTCCGGTTCACAAGGCCAGGGACAAACTGAACAAAATGCAGTCTTGTGTTTCTTTTCACTACACCAGTTGACTCATTTCACACAATAACAAGTTTACTTCATGGAAACTTGTTTGTGCGGCTATAGATATCCCAAGTATAAGTTTCTAGTAACCAAGCAGGTCTACTTGTTTACAGTATGTTCTTATTAGAAAGAAAGTACGTACATACTATGAACTCTACTGCCTTTTTACAGAAAATATCTATAACCCTGTGCAAAAGTTATACATTTATCTTATGAACACACAAAATACTGCAGACTGATAATAATACATTAATAATTACTTACTTTGTATTATCAAAGACCATGAGTGGTTACATATTATTATATTGCAAAAGCCAAATAAGAAAAGGCTAAAAGACAACTTTTCCATCTGACAGGAAAAAAAAAGTCTTCTGTCCAGTTCAAACTACATATCAGGTCAGCACATACTATACACATTATTTATCATTACCAAAAGTAAAAGAGAAAGTGCCACTAGCACTCTTTGTACAGCTACTAATTATAAAATGTTCATATATTATAGGCCTATTGACTTTTTACACACTTTTCAAACAACTTGAACATAATGTATACATCTCACACTTGGTTTAAATATCTCAAATAAACCACCGGTGGAAAGTTAAAAGTGAGTAAAAGTACTATGATACAAAGTTGTGGTTTTAGAACTGTCCATTCAAATATGACTTAATAAGAGCCATCACACCAACATACACATTACTTTACATGATCTAAAAACAGAAACTGTACTGTTCAACATTCGGCAGACACGTGTGTTTCAGTTGTGTTCTTTCCTGTCATTTCTGATCCTTCCGACTTGTCTGATTGTTTAACGATAAATTTCACAAATCTGGAAGGTTCCGGGATCTTCGACCACTGACATTTAATCATATACCCGAAAACTTCCCTAAAGTTTGGATGTTTGAGAGAGTATATGATGGGATTTAGACAACTGTTCAGCGCCAATATGATGGCAAGGTACGCTGTGGCGTGGTTGTATTTATCTGGATTGGGGCTCACCGCTGAAATGAAGAACGTGATCATGAACGGCAAGACACAGATCAGGAAGGCGCAGAGAACCATCGCTAGATTCTTGGTGATGGCGATATCAATTCGACGATTTTGCGAGTTGGTGGAATTCTGCCGATGAGCCGCCAGGCTGGACATGTGACGCCTGACGTGTCTGAATATGAGCGAGTAGCACAAACTGGTGGTGCCCAACATGACCAAGACGATCGCCAGAGACATGCACTTGTAGATTGTAGCGTACTGGTGGGTGGGGTCCCAAACACATAGTCGAATGTAGATATCATATCCAAGCTGACCATACCCGGCAGCCTGTGGGATCACGATACTGCATATTGTCAGAAGCCAAGAAGCAGCCACCATAAGGCCCACATTGAGGGGTGTGTAAATTCTCTGGTACAGCTTGCGAGACTTTGTGATGAGAATGCAGCGGTTGATCGCGATCAGCGCCAGGGATGACACGCTGCACCCGATGGCCGAACTTATCAAGGCTCCGATGATGGAACAAATCCAGGGCGCTAGAGGCCATCCGTTCTCTCCGATGATCCCTAGAATCTGTAGCGGCATCACAGACCCCACCAGAAGATCCGTCGTACTCAAGTTCACAACAAACACATTGGTGATTGTTCGCAACTTTCGGGAGAGAATCACAGAGATGATGACAAAAAGATTGCCAACAATTGCCGTCGTACCGATGATACCGTAGAAAGTGGCTATGACAATATGCTCAGCAACGCTAGATATGACAATCATAGGTCCAGAATCTGTCGTAACAGATGTGTTGGGGGACACTGGAGTTGCCATGTTGTTTTCGCCAGGAGAAACTCACAAAACATGTCTTAATCCACAACTACTGAAGTTCTAAATGCAAGCAGCACGGTTGAGTGACCTGGTATGTGGGATCAGCCACAATGACACAAATCCTATTCACTCTTTTATTTCCTCGATTGTCTGAGCAGGGAAAAGCCCTGCTACTGTGAGTATGAAAGCCGGATGCCCATTGGATCATGGTTTGATACAACTTATTTCTGTAGGGATTGGAATACAGCCAGGGTTGTAGCTTTGTATTTGATGGTACAGACTCTCTCATTTTCATATTTGTTTAAAAATTATTTTTGCTGGTTGCAATCTGTCAGTAATCAGTCATTTCTGACATAGAACTTGATCTATTTCTGTCTGATTTTTCCCCAAGGTTATTAACCATCCTTAAAAAATTCTTAGTACCAGTATCCAACCTTTTTCCAACTTTGCATTTATTCAATCACTGCTATTAACCCACTGATGACCAGCATCAGAGAAAGTCAGATTGGGTTGTACAGGAAGTGAGAAAATAAAAACAACAAAATGAGAATAAAACCAAACAACAAAAACAACAAATACAATTCTTTTCATTTAATCAACACGTTTTTTTTAAATTAATTTTAACCCAACCATGAGATAAAACAATACACTTACAAAATTTGACCCATAACAAATCAATTCTCATAATTTGGATAACTGATGAAGTTGCATTTAAAACTAACATTCTTGAATTGTACGGTCATGGACAAAAGTTTGGAATATGTTTTTTCTACCAAATGTGTTTTCATCATATTAAGCCCAAGTTTGTTTGGGATTTTTTGTTTTTGAGGCTTTATGCGCCCAAAGTCATAACCTGCAATAATAGATTCTGAATGTCTTTGTTTTTTTATATGATTTATGAAAATGTCGGGGGACCCGACATTTTTGACCATTATTACCAGTATAGATCAAGGGTTATTAGGCGTTAATGTTATCCGAGTTATACCTCATCTGAAAGAGCAGAAATCTATACTTTAAAACAAGGCTGTGCAAAGAAAGAAAAATATTCCAAACTTTTGTCCACGACAGTAGCAGGAAGGAAAATATCCAGTTCAGGTGTTAAAGGGTACAAAATGAATGTTGTATGAAAATTTTAACATTTGCAACTGAGAAAATTTACTTGTTCATTTGTTTAAAAAAAGATACCTCTTGCAAAAAATACCCAACCAACTTGCATTTAACCATTTGCATGCCAAAATATTTTGTGTCAATATCACATGTAGATTATCTCTTTTAATTTTGATAATGCCATAAACAGCTTTTTTAATGGTATTACATTCTGATATGGTCATTATTCCACACACGCAACAAAGGCAACTTTGCTGTCTTTCTATAGTCATTTAGAAGCAGTGTGAAAGAGAAAAGTTACTAATTATGATTATCTAATTTAAAGATTGTGTCAGGGATGTGTAAGTCCATTACTTCCCTTCATTATCAATACCAAACGGTAGTTTAGTACTTACAAGTGGTGTGTTGAAAGTTTGAGATCCATACGTCATGAATTTGTTGTTTTATGAGAAAAACTAATAACGACACGTTACCAGAATGTTGTTCTTTCCGTGAGTTTAAATTTTGCTCAAATTGCGAATCGCGATTATGTGTACTGTCGCAAGACCAGCGGAGCGCAATGATTGGTTAATCGGCTAACCTCCGCGCGCCCTTCGGCTGACGGGACAATTTTGAAACGGCCCATGCACGTCAACGTCACAGATTTCTTTTGAAAAGACGTCAGAGTCATTTGAAAAAGGTTGATGTTTAACCATCCAGATTTTCACCAAAACTCAATATTTTACCCCAAGTCTCTATGAGAGGTGTTTATTTATATTAATCTTTACATTGGATATGATTTCAGCTAATTTCATTCATTTAGATGTTTTTTGACGTGCAAATCAACGACACAATCTTTAATGGTACAATTGAGATAAAAGTCAACCAAGGCAGGAAAAGAAATAAAGATAACCTTCTTTAACTGAAACAATATGGGAAATGTCCAGCATAGAACCCAGTTTGGCAGTTACACTGCAAGTCAAAGGCATTTTGAGAACAATCTTAGAACGGTTCACTCGCAATGTAACCACAGCAGCCATACTAAAAGTGCACGAAAAGGGTTCTGAAGTGTTTTTGTCAGAACATCTCTAGTCTTGGTTTCAGATCATGCAACTTTTTCTATCTCCAGAGTACCCACTCTCTGACTTTTTCTACCTCCCGAGTACACTCACTACATGTGCAGTAGTCAATAAAAGTAAATCTGAAGCAGTTGACTGAAGACAGTAGCTTCCTTATCAATATCAGAAGGGTTCATCTAAATGTCTGGAAGCCAGATTAGACTCCCTCCAGAGATAAAGAGACCATTCTCAGACCATTTCAAATGCATACCTGCCAACCTTTTGAAATGAAAAATCTTACTGATACAGATCAAAAATCTTATTTTTACTGTAAACTGAAGGTAAAAATTCTACCGTTTCACAAACTTGTAAAAATCACACGGTAAATAATGTACTGTCCATTTTTCAAAAATCTTATTCTGTGGACTTGGATGATGCAAAATATTACTAAGTAAGATAAAATCTTACTGGTTGGCAGGTATGCCAAAGCGGCACAACCACACAAACATTCCGTAACTGGCCAAGTACAGGAAGTTACATGTACGTATAGTCTGTAAACAAGTAAACCACGTTGGCCGGAAGTAGGCGGAGAGACATTTTACTAAAGATTGGGCGTGGCTAAATCACTGCTGGTGGTAACTGCTGCTCTGCGGAATATGAGATGGTTCCTGTTACAGGGAGTGTAACCACACCGAGTGAAGCTCCAAACCTATTCTGAGATTATTATTGTAACTATTTTGCATGAGATTACTCTCAGAACAGTTATGATGGTGTAGTTGGGGCCTTACATGTAAAAAGGTAGCAAAGTTATTCCTAACATAATCACAAATTCACAATATACCCTCCTTACCCAAAAATATTGCAACATACAGAATAACGCATGCATTTTGAACTGAAGGAGTCTTTCTATAATGATGTCCTAGTGAAGTTCATTTTGGAAAATAACAAATTGTTTGGAATGAAGTCAATGAATATTCTTTCTCCTGTCTTCTCCAAGGTGGACAGATTATCCAATGCAGGCACACCCACGGCAGAGGGGCTGGAACACAAAATTTAACATTTTTTGGCTCCCTATAGGGGTGCCTAGGGTGGGGTGTTTAATTCACCCTAGCATCATTATACAGTTTCATATTACCTGTGAAACTGTTTTTATGGTTTGCAAAGACTCCCAACAAACAAAAAACAGCAATATGTTTACTCTGAAGCGGTCTCAGAAAGAAAACCACACACAGCAAAGAAGTCAGCACGTCCTATCTTCATATGACAGTGGTAAGGAGGATACAACCCATATTTTAGACAGGACCTGTTCAAGTTATAACTTCTTATTCCTTCTAAATTTTAAAGGTGGTTCACTATTGCAAAACATCCTAAAATTTAATGTCATGTGACTTTTCTTTTCATTAGATATAATGATGTGGAGCGAAGGCGACAATCTCTAATTAGTAGCCGTATCCTCCTCACCACTGTCATATGAAGATAGGAGGCGGTTTTCTTCTTTGCAGCTTGTGGTCTTCTTTCTGAGACCACTTTAGAGTATCATATTGCCGTTTTTTGTTTGTTGGAAGTCTTTCCAAACCATCAAAACCATTTCATGGGAAATATGAAACCAAATTACGATGTTAGGGTAAATTGAACAGCCCACCCCTATAGGGAGCCAAAAATTTTTTTATATTTGTGTTCCAGCCCCTCTGCCGTGGGTGTGCCTGCAATGGATAATCTCTCCGCTTTGGAGAAGAAAGGGAGAAAGAATATTCATTGACTTCATTTCAAATAATTAGCACTATAGCTCACTTAACCATAATTAATTTGATTATTTAATTTATGAACATTTTATTTTTTTACTTCAATCATATTTCATAGGTAAAGTTAATTGTTAATTGTGAATTTACATTTGTTGTATATTGTACAATATATTTCATGTATTTGTTACAATTGGTTTAGATATGGTAATAAATTTGATTTATTCATTCATTCATAGTCAAATGGATAACTTCAGATTAAAAATCTGGAAATTTCTCTTTCAGAAGATTTTCAGAAGTCTGGTTTGAGTCCTTTCACTAGTTACAAACTTCTAAATAATTTCCACAATGGGACACTACATGATTTTTTGGATGCTGCACATGACATGATGGTGTAAATATCAGGTCAAAAAAATGTAGTAGGTCAGAGCACAAACAGTATGGAACATGCTGAATATCACATGAAGACACCATGGGTAGTGTCTGTTCACCACCACCCAGCTATAGCTGAAAGTTTGCTAGTTTGGGGAAAATTTCCTGAAGTTGTAAAAGAAAAGCAAATAGTGCAAATTTTATGATAAACTTTCTGCTCACTTAAAACTTCAATGGGAGCAAGTGTGAAGAACACTCCCCAAACTAAAAAACACAGCACCTATTCCATTTTGATACAAGTCAGAAGCAGCATTTTTTTTCCTTTTCTCTCTCATTCTTTTTTCCATTTCTATTTTCATTTCTTCCTTTCATCCTTTCTTTCTTCCCCCCCCCCTTTTTCTTGAAATTGTTATAAAGGTTCTTATAAAAGCATCTGTCTACTGCTTTCCAGAAGTACTATACAGGGTTGGAAAAAAAATCATAATTTTTAAAATAAAAAAAAATTGATTTTTTAAATTTAAATCGTGATTTTTTAAATTTAAATCAGATTTTTTTTTTCCCCCCAGAAGGCACAAATATTGTCATAATCCGTATTCAAAATTTCCTATAAGAAACTTTAATTTCATCAATTATTATTTCTTAATATTAGTTATCAAGGTTGAATAAAATTGGTGCTTTAGAAAAAAAAGATTAAAGAAATTTAAATCATGATTTTTTTATATTAAATAATATTTTTGGATTTTTTTCCCCGAGAGGTTCCAAATACATGTATGTTAATATTCCGAATTCAAATTGGGCCTTTAGAAAAAAAAATGATTTTAATAAGTTTAAATCGTGATTTCAAAAAAAATTAAATCAATTTCTTTTTCCAAGAGGCACCGAATTTGTACATATTCCAAATTTGAAATTGCCTATAGGAACTTCTATTCCATCAATCATTACTTCCTTTTACATATTTACATCAAGGTTGAATAAAATTGGCACTTTAGAAAAGAAGAGCCCTGAGAGGCATGACGCTCACCTGAGGATTCACAAACTCTCTGTGTTGCCCATAGAGAAAACATCAGAATATAGTTTTGGCCCTTGAAGCCTGATATCTAGGCACCAACGGAGCCACATGAACCAGTCAAAAAACTTTGCATCCCCTTGCCATATAGCTGATTTTCCCAAGTGAAGTTAAATTCTAACATCCAATTTTATAAAAACAAGGCGATAGCCATATGTCTCGCCCTGATATATTAAAATTTGACCTTAATTGACCTTTGACCTACATGTCTTTGTTACAAATGGTCTTGTGGTTAGAAAGTTACCTAGTTTGGCCCTTATGGGTCCTGCCCCTGGGCCCCATGGGGGCAAGGTGTACCATTTTAGGAACCCTCTGTCCCCTCCCCCCATGGATCATTCCCACCAAGTTTGGTCTAAATCCATTGATGTGCTAGGTTAGTGACATGATTGGGAACACTTGAAAATGCATCAAGAACCAAATGAGTTGAAATGTATACCAACTATACACTCGCAGGAGTGGATATCCCACCTGGGAGGATTTGTCTGTAATTTGTTTACTTAAGGAGAATCAAGCATAAACATAGGAGTATCTTAATTTTATCTGGGGATAATAAAAATAAGCCCCATAGAGACTAGAGAGCCACACAGCAGGTTTCCGTGCTACGAGTGATATTGACATTGTTTATTTTAGAATGAGTCAACTTTTGACTACAAGATTTTCACAGGAGAATTCTTGCATAGTTTACTTGATTCTAGAGTAGTTTCAGCCCAAGTTGAGGACTACCCCCAGATGACGATGAAAATAAGAATTATTCCCATAGGGCCCACCCCCAACCTGTTGCCCCCCTCAGGGGCCAAACAGGGCCATCCTGGGCATTGTCATGACTCATGAGGAACAATAATTCATCACATATATATATAGAGAGAGAGAGAGGTATCTACACACAGTGAAAACTACTTCTGGATCTAGAGAAGATGTTTGAAAATTACCTACTTTTGGCCCTTTAGGCCCCTGCCCCTGGGCCCCCAGGGGGGCCAGATATACCATTTGAGGACCCATGAATCCCTACCCCCTAAGAATCATTTCTGTCACATTTGGCCTAAATCCAATCATGTGTTTTAATGAAGGAGATGAAAATGTGTAAACGTTTACGCACGACGAACGAAGAACAACACATGACAGACAAAAAGCGATTGCAATAAATAAAATATATATATATAAAAAATTGA
>JZLH01S0016914.1:55463-66473 GCA_001188425.1 Eucidaris tribuloides | reverse complement strand
AATTAATAGCAAATAAAAGTGTTGGTAATAAATTACAGCCTCAATCATTAAGTGTAAAAAACAGTTCTCAACATTCTATTTGGTTGTTTGCTAAATTCTATGATCACATGTAAAAAACTCAAACAGAAGCCTTGGCACAGATACATTAACATTTGGGCTACTGAATGCCAAATAAAGCACATGACAATTATTCTTTTCAATCTAAGGTGCAAAAATAATCAGCTAATATTTACAATGATAGCCCAAGACACAACTTGAGTACAATTCTGACTGAAAATATAAAACATTTTAAACTCAGTTGTAAAATTAAAACATAATTTACAGTCTCCGGTCTCTTTAAACACCATTGTAACAGACAACATCAATGAAAAAAAAAGACAATCCATTGTATCTGACAAAATTTTGTTTAGATGTATGTAATTCATGTTTCATGGATTTTCAAATTTCCATCCATAAGTAACCAAATAATTTGCATGCAACTGATTATTAATCCATTGGATATGGGAACTTTGCCTTTGTTTAAATGGATCAGTCAACAAACTTTTGTTTTGTTTATGAGGTTACTTGTTCTCCAGAGTTGAAATGCACAATTATTATTTTTTTGAATGAATAATTTGAGTATGATGAAACAATTTTGTTAAAATTTATGTTACAGCTAGGTGGGCCTATCACATCAACATAATCAATGCAACGATTTTTTTTTAACTAAAGCAAACTGAAACTGATTAATGGCAGAGAGGTGGTGAAACTTTATACCTTTATTTGATTATCAAAATATTAAATCGATGAAGCAAAGACACACAGGCACTGTGCATCATGTATATGCATGAGACATATGCACAGTATTGAGGGAATCTAATCAAATTAAATCAACTTGAAGTACAGCCAGTATAATTGAAAATATACAAACATGAAATGGGAAAAACCAGTTGTAGATCACACTTATAGTAATGTACTGTACATTTCATGACTGAAAGATTTTTGTCATATTATCAGTACTACTGACATTATCTTAAATGTTTACAGTTTCAATGCACAAAAATAAATAAATCAAAAAGTAAAGCTTCACTTCCACACATGTACAAATGTCTCAGTCTACTATTACATTTACAGATGAAATTGTATCCTCAGTTGTAACTCTGGAATTCATTTCTACTGTAGTTTTAAGCTTATCTGATTGTTTTAGCAACATTTTTAAAAATCTAGAAGGCTTGGGAATCTTAGACCACCGACATTTAATCATACACCCGAAAACTTCCCTAAAGTTTGGATGTTTGAATGAGTATATGATGGGGTTCAGACAACTGTTCAGTGCCAAGAAGATGGCCAGGTACGCCGAGGCGTGGTTGTACGCATCCGGATTGGGGCTCACGGCTGAAATGAAGAACGTGATCATGAACGGCAAGACACAGATGAGGAAGGCACACAAAACCATCATCAGATTTTTGGTGATGGCAATATCCAGTCTTTTTCTGGAGCACTGAGAACCAGTATTCTGTTGATGATCCGTGAAAAAACTCTCATGTTGTCTAATATGTCGGTATACCAGCGTATAAGATGTTCCCGTGACCACCAACATGACAATAACAATGGCTAGCGCCATGCTATTGTAGATTACCGCATATTCGTGATCGGGATCCCAGACACAAATTCGCATATAATGGTCGTACCCCAGCCGACCGTACCCGAAAGCTTGTGGGAGCACTATGCTGCATATCGTCAGCAGCCAGGAAGCGGCCACCATAAAGGCCATTTTCCGCGGTGTGTAAATCCTCTGGTAGAGCTTGCTGTTGCGAGTCTTGGTGATCACGATGCAACGGTTAATGGATATAAGCGCTAGGGAGCACACGCTGCACCCGACGGCCGAACTTATCAAGGCTCCGATGATGGAACAAATCCAGGGCGCTAGAGGCCATCCGTTCTCTCCGATGATCCCCAGAATCTGAAGCGGCATCACAGACCCCACCAGAAGATCCGTCATACTTAAGTTCACGACAAAGACGTTGGTCGTCGTTTGTAACTTTTTCGACAGAATCACGGAGATGATGACGAAGAAGTTGCCGACGATTGCAGTCGTACCGATAATGGCGTAACAAAAAGCGATGATGATATGTTCGGCGACGTTCGATATGACGATCATGGGCCCAGTGCGATTGGTCATGTTCGAGCTGAGATACGTTTCAGCCATGACGGTGTATCCTGCTGAAACGGTAGTCACAGGTACTGGTATGTATCACATCACTGACTGTCTCTCTCTAAAGTGAAGCTACATGACTGTACTACTGTGTGCCGAGGCTTAGCAGTGCACTCAGGTGTGCCAAAATCAAATGGGCTGATGACCTCACTCCTGTAAAGCTTCTAACTACTTGAGATTATAGGCCAAACAAAGGAAACTTATTCCTCCTACTACACCATTATATTGATTATAAAGATTGTAAAGTTACCACCAAAAAAGTGTGCTGGTTCCATAAATAGTGGTGGAAAAGCCCAGTTCTGTGCTGATTAACAAATTTGATGACTGATACAGGAAACCCAAAGGGAAACCTGATCAGGAAATTTAATCGTCATTTCATCCATCGCTGTGCATGACGTCACAGGCTTGTATTAGTATTAGATGCGCATGTACATAAATGCGAGAGCATATGGATCCTCACAATTTTTTTTTTTTATTCTGTCTGTCTTCGATTTTAATAGTTAAAATCAAGGTGTTCATTTTAACCACTTCCGTGAATTATGTCATCATCATTATTTTAAGCACAGGTACTCATTTAATAAGCAAAAATATATATCTAGTCAAACATATGCTATGAAATATTGAGGATGATTATAAAGCTACAATGTATGGTCAAATTTGATGTTTTACCACATTGAAGTTTGTAGTCTTGTGATCCTCCCCTCCCCCCCCCCCCCAACAAAAATGATAGCAAAGCCAGAAACACCATTTAAAGGCAGTGATCTCTTTTGCATGCCTAAACATTAATATTGTGTAAATACAATGGCATTTAGAAGAAAATGACATCTGGGAACCTTTAGCAAAATATAGGAGCTAGAAACTTAGTTTTAGTAGAATTATAGTGACCGTTAGACTCTGATTTGAATTTTTTTCTCGCGAGGAAAAAAATTCCTGCCATAGAACGTACACTAAACGGCTATTGTTTTTCTTTCGCATTTTTCAAATTCTAAGCAATTACTCTCTCCCAGATTTCACAGACATGCCCTTCATTAATAGCCTAAGGGCATGGGTTATCTTTTCCTGGTCTGTGGGGATGTTTGCAAATGAGATCCACTGCCTTTAATGTGAGTCTGTAAATGATACTTTACACATTCAGACATTTCACTTTCCAAATCCAGCACTATTCTTCGTAACTGGTCGATATCAAATAACAACTGCTGAAATTGTGGAAAACAAATAAAGTATGAGCTTTGAAGCGTGGGTGTATATGTGACCTGTCACCACGGTACACTGATAAAGTCGCACAACTTATGAAACAAACATAGAAACAAAATATTTCGGGTGAAAAATATATGTTTTAACACTTTTGCAACATGAGAACATCATAAAACTTTTGATTTTTGAAGACACTTCAATTTCATACTTCAAACATTTTGATATTTGGCACTTTCTTTACCTTTGGGTTGTGCAACTTCATCACGCAATCATGGTGATGGGTCGCATGTATTCTATGATTGTAGAATGTGTATCTTTGAGATAACTAGTACACATTTTGCAAGCAGCTGTTTGGCTTGGGAATGGAGACATTTTAATTAACCCGTTGGCCTCGGGAACCGGATGTGCCCTGTGTTAACTCTATGGGATTTTCAGAATCTCGGAGGCAACGGGTTAAGTGAGTACAACAAGCTTTTATATCTAACCAAAGAGGTATAAGACAGAGTAAAACCCTTTGTAAGCAGATGTTGTAAGTTACCCAAGTTCATTAATCCCTTGACAAAAGATTACGGCATAATTGCACAGGTAGGATAAGTCTTTTTTTCAAACACAGTTTAATAGCCTGTAAACATTTGCAGATTGTGTAGTTCATCAGTTTGATAGCATGGTGTTTTACTTTTAATGCCCTTCCAGTCTTTGGAAAAGAAATTGTTGTAGTCACAGAGACTACAGGAGTAAATGTTAAAGCCCAAGTTTAGTTTTGGGGATTTTTTTTTATTTGAAAGCTTTATGCCCCAAAGTCACAACCCTGCAATAATAGATTCTGAATGTCTTTAGTTTTTTTCAAAATTAATTAATGAAAAATCTCGGGGGAGGGGGTGGGGAGATGCCCCCGAGATTTTTGACTATACTTTTACATTATAGCATCCAAGAGTTAAAAGTGCAGTTACGAGTTATATTGTTTATACCTCCTCTGAAAAGCAGACTCTGCATCTTAGATGAGGTATAATCACATATCTAAACCTTAACGCTTTATTAACCCTTTTAGAATGCATTAAGTAAAATATAGTCAAAAATCTTGGGGTCCCCCCCCCAAAGATTTTTCGTTTAATTAATTAATAAAAAAAACAAGCATCAGAAATCTATTATTGCAGGGTTATGACTTTGGGGCATAAAGCTTACAAATAAAAAAAAATCCCCCAAAGTAAACTAGGGCTTTAACTGTAATTTTTTTGATGATAAGGTTGAAAGTTTTGTTGTTAGAGAGATCATACAACAGGTAGCACTGAAAGCAGATGCTACAACAAATCACTTTATCATATTGTGATCACTGAGTAAATGTATTCATTTTGCTGTATTTCAGTATATTGTGTTGGCCCTATGTTTCATTATATCTGAAATAACCAGATTTTTAGTAACCCGACTATTATATGCTTGCTACTGAGGACAAGCAAGCCAAGCATAAATAAATACCACATTCATCAACTGATCTAAATGAGCCACAAACAATAACAGATCGATCTAACAGACCACAAGCAACTGAAATCAAATTGAATCCCCCCCCCTTCAAAAAAATAAGATTGCTTTTGAGCCCACTAATAAAACATAAAACATGAGCTCACAACTTTAAATATCCTATGATACAGGCACAAGTTCTGTTTCACCCGGGAGGTGGCCTTTGTCAAACAAAATGATGACATTCCCAACTAGTGTATACTTCCGTATTCTGGAGAAATTCTTGGTTTGAGGCCAACTAAAATCAAAGAAAGATTAAAAGTATCACATATCCGGATTCATATCAATAAAGAAATATGTTTAGTTTCTGTGGAAGCGGAGATTAAAAAATATAGATTGACATTTGGGTAAACCTAATAATACAATAACTAAGTAGTAAGCGCTATCATGTTTGTATGTAGTTCTCTAGGTAGGGTGGAAAAAGTCAATGTGAACTTTTCAACTGTCTCAATAACAGCTAAAGTCAATTCCCTTGTGCTATGGAAATGTGTAAAAGCATGGGGACAAAAACAACAGAGGAAGAGGGGAGAGGGCACGTCCTCCAGTTTTGAAAGGGGTATCATATCAGGGGGATATCGTATAGGCCCGTGTGATTTTGTTTTACAATGGTTTGAAAATGGTTGAAAATGATGGGTGACACCTCATATCACACCAATACCAAAATGATAGGGTTCATGCGTTGTACTTGTACTAGTTCTGTTCAAAGCCTAAGTTCCAACCACAACCCCCAAATCTACTGAAAAAGAAAGAAAATGAGATATTGAGGAGTCTTCTAGGATAAAATTCACGGAAATAAAAATCCAAGAAAAAAAGAAAAGAAACTACTGAATGGATTAGTTGTGGAAGAGTTTAAAGATATACTTTTATCCCCCCTTCCCCCCCCCCAAAAAAAAATGAAATAACACTCAAAAACAAAGAAACAAACAAAAATTGGGAATATATAACACTGAAGTTAAATCACAATGTTTTGTATGCTTTAATGACTGTAAATCCCTCTATTATTTTGATTTCAAATAGCTGAAATCAAGTACTTATTAAATATGATGTAACACAGGTACATATATAGTGATTTCTAAAGATTGCACATGCTTTCAAGTGTCAAACTAACTCTGTAGTTGAAAGGAAGGTCAAACTACAGGCATTTTGATTAAGTTTGTACAGCTTTTTTTTTTTTATTAACCTACTCATTTCACACCTGGTAACAAGCTGTCTGTTGTGTATGTTTTGTATCAAAGTAGAATTCCCCCCTTTTTAAGTACAAAACAGTTACCCAAGTTTATTAATCCCCAGACAAAAGCAAATCTCAGATTTGGATTAAGTCTTCTTTGAAATACAGTTAATAGCCTTTAACTGTAATAATCCCATTTAAAGATTGTCTTGGGTGTACACAATTTTAATTGTTACAGAGTGAGGTTTATTGCCATTTCCTCTTTGTTATAGTAACCTATACAAAAGGAGTAAAACTTAAGTGTTGTTATTTTGTCAATATAATTATTATACACCATATATCTTCAGGGGTGTTAGCAGGAGAAGGGCAGATCAGACAGGAGGTATTGCTGAAAGCTGAAGTTGTAACAAATTGCCGTATACATGATTCATATTATTATTGGCGATGAAAATATGATCACAAAATAAATGTGTGAAATTATGTACCAGCATGTATCTTTCATTATTTTAGTTGTGAAACCAGATAGAAGCTCACCTCATGCATGCAATTTTTAAAAAAAAAGTGAAGAACACAGAAAGTGGTTAATTTATGAAATGGAGTTTGGATTCATCAATCTATCAGTAATAGTGGATGTTTATGAATGTAATTCCCGTACACTGGAGAACACCGAAAGTGATTAATTTATGAAATGGAGTTCAGATTTATCCATCTATCAATAATACTGGATGTTTATGATGATATCACTATTGATAGTGGATGTGTGTGCGAGTAATATGAGAACACTGAAAAATACTGAAAATTATTTTATATGAAATGGAATACCAGTTTTAGGAAATGAAAGGATGGATGCTGTGACTCTGTGTTTGCCATGTTATTCTTTTCAAAAATAATGCATGAATTCCTATTCTAGTTGAACCAGACACAATTTTACAGATTCATTCTCATTATTATACACATGGGGAAGCAAATCTATGAACTTGTTGTTCATCCTATAGTTTTTTTTTGAAAACAATCTTTGTATATTCACACTCATAAGCCTCTTTTGCTCAAGTTGTGTGTGTGTCATGGTAGAGTTAAATTAAAATTAAATAAACCACAGCCATCACTGTAAAGGAAATTTGTATTATTCAATTTGTATTTGCAGTGGTCCTCAATTTCAAGAAAACTGACTTTTCTACCCTAAGGCTTTGTAAGAGGTGAAGAATTACATGAATCTCTACACTGTATTTATAATTTCATTTTTTTTCTTCGATGATCTTATTTCTGGGTTCATAAATCAAGAACAAAATCTTTAAACTTAAATAAGAGAAAAACCACAAGTAACAAAGTAGTAATTTGATCCTTGACAACATTACTCTACATTGTATGCATGATTTTGGCTTTTTTTAAAATGATTTCATTTCTGCGTTCATAAATCAAAGAACATAATCTTTAAACTTAAATGAGAGAAATAAATGTAACCACACGTAACAAAGTAGTAAGTTGGTCCCTGACATCATTACTCTCAACCTTGTAACAACCAGGATATGGTGACGATGAAGGTCAATAGTAGCCCAGAAAATTTAATCAGGATTATGTACACCTAACAGGTTTCAGTTACACCTCAAACAGCACTTAAGGACACTATATAACACTGTGGAAGACCCGTTTAAAAAATTGTAGAAGTTTGCTATCAGACAAATCTGACAGTGTTTGAATGGACAAATAAACACCCTAGAACACAAACATTCCGTCAGTTATGCTGTCACTCGTAAAATATTTACAGATAAAAATTGATACATGAATTATTCTCGGCTGATGGAAATTCTGCAACACAGTAGTATATGGGGGGGGGGGGAATGGAATGTTCTTTCAATGATTTTTACTTTTTTAAAGCACTTGATGATCATTTTGAACTGTATTTTATTCAGGGCTTCATTTATAGACCTTACCAAAGATACTAGTCGCATGGGGAATCATGCAGCTCACTTTTTTTTAAATGGAAATATTGTTATACGATGCCTTTAATGCATTGAGCCTTCTTCAACACTCCCAAATTGACCAACTTTTGGAGTGCAGTGTCAACTTCAAGCATCTACCAGTATAACTTTTTACCTCTACGTGTATGACGTGCATAAGTTGTAGTTAAAAGCATACCTTTTCTAATAATGTTACTTTTATTTCAATATTGTTAAGATTTCTTGAAATTGGAAAGATTTTTCTGAAGTTAAATAGTAGATATCCATGAACACATTGCAAATGTTCATGTTTTCCCCATTTCACACAAAAATATGAGATATAGTCTCAACTTTGTAGAAAAACATGCAATGTAAACCTACCACTTTTATGAGTAATCTAGAGTGGGCTATCCGTTTCCTATACATAAATTTAAGAATTAGTTATATTGCCGTCATACTTATATTATTGGTATTTATCAAAGAGATACAATTTGTGGCATAAAATTGTGCCAGTGACATGTTAAGAGTTAAAGGTAAATAACATGATTGGGGTTAATCCTGAACTTAGGGGTAAAACTATTCTAGAATCAAGTAAACTGTACAGGGATTCTACTATGAAAATTTTGTGGTCGAAAGTTGACTCATATTAAAATAACTTCCATCATTATGCCTTGTGACAGACCAATTTGTTGTGTAGTTTACTATGGGATTAATTTCTCTCGGGGCACGAGAGAAATAAAGTGCTGGTATGTTCATGCGTGATTCTCCTTACGTAAACAAATTCATGACAAAATCCTTCCAGCCAGGAGATACACTCCAGCTATACACTGGTATATCTTTCAACCAGATTGGGTCAAGAGGCATTTTTTTATTTTTCCCAATCATGTCACTGCCCCCTTCAAAGAAGCCAATATAAATGTAGTTATGAAGCAGAGAGTATTTATAGTGGAATGTCTATTCATGCAAATTTAATCACCCACATTTTTCTGCCTTTTTTAAAACCATAAAAGAGAAATGAAACTACATAGGATAGCCGATTCATGAGAAATTACATTTACATATTTACTAGCCTGTCATGTTGTGTTAGTAGCGTCATTTTTTTTTTTCAAATTGTATGCACAGCTGTTCAAACCATGTTGCCTTTGGATAATGTTTCAAATTTGTTTGTTAAAGACAGTGTATACATGCAGATTTAGTAAATAGTAAAAAATGAAATTTCCTCCAATTGTGGTTTTAGGATAGACCTACAAGTACATCCATCAATTAATGTCCTGAATATCACACATTGTGAAACGTTTCCAAAAAGAAATCAAAGAGGGGGGGGGGGACTCTTTCCCCATGGGTACATAGTGATATGTTCTCCCTAATAAATTTAAAATCACAACATATCATTATAAATAATTTTCTGTATGGTATTTTATGATATCTGGCATGAGCAATACCAAATTTATTTTGTGACAGTTCATGAACAATTTGTTGGAGCAACCAAAACTTTACGTGGGCTTTAAACTTTAAAATTTAGATTGAGGGCAGTTGAAACGTGTAGGTATGTAACTTCCTGGTGAATGAACCTGAAGGGGAAAGAAACCTAGACATTTTTCTCAGAATAATATGCGAAAGAAAGTAATGAAATGTTGAGCAAATTTGAAAGAACCACTCAAGAGTCACATTTTCATCTTGCAGTGTGATCATATCATTCAATCCTTATTCTGGAGGGATTCTTAAAGTAACAACTCACTTTTTGTGATGAGAGTCTGGAGAAACTCCCATTGGTTTTGTACACTTTTTAAAAAAAATTTTCTTTAAAAAAAAATCAATATTTTATCCAGCTGCTTGTACAGTTATATCATAGCAAAATGATTCTGTATGCTTTTATTACATCTCACACAAAAAACTTTAAAAATCCTATCTATCTATCTATCTATCTATCCATCTATCTGTAGAGCTATCTATCTATCTATCTATCTATCTATCTATCTATCTATCTATCTACCTACACATTAAGCAGATGTCCATGTCTTTTTCCTGCCTAAATAATAATAATAATAATAATAAATTGAATTTTTATAGCACCGTTATCCATTTTGTTTAAATGCCCAAGGTGCTTTATACAAAATAACAGGAAGACAGGAAGATAAATGTCAGTGAATCATACTATCTTTCATTTGGGCATCTATCTACATCTATCTATCTATCTATCTATCTATCAATCATATGGACATCCTATACACTTGACGCAGATTTCCATACACATGCTTTTTTCCTCCCATCACGTCAGTGAGTCATTCATTCTCATTTCCAAATTTGACTTTCAAAAGAGTCAGTTTGGTCTAAATTTAAAAAATATGACTCAACACTCCATATATTTCAGTACTTCTTCTCAGTGTTAAGTACCACGTCATACACAATGTAAACTGACGGTTCTTTTTCAAGAAGGAAGACGTGTCTGGTCAAAAGTTCACCAAGTTCATCAGATTCTTTTGCAATAATCTGCTTTTCAAATATCTTACTTTTGATCATGCCCCAAATGTAATGAATTCCACATACTAAGTCCTGCATGCCCCACCTCATCCCTTCCTTGGTCTGTTTGTAAATTATGGGAAATGAGCCACATGCCCACCCCCCCCCCCAACGTTGGCCCCAACAGCCCACACATACACACACACAAACTCTTCCTGGGTCAGGTGGGCTACACATGAATACCAGTTTTCTTGAAATTCACTTGAGATTGAGAAATGCTAATATAGGGGTTAAACAGAATTTATGCTGAATACTTGAGAAAGTTCAAAGTTTTGAAGTTTCTGGAAGTTGTCTGATAGGGCCCCAGAAAGCTGGTCCAAATCTCAGAAAATACCCCAGAAAATACACACCATTTTCAAATCAAGGTGAATTCCATACTAAGTCCTGCATGCCCCACCTCATCCCTTCCTTGGTCTGTTTGTAAATTATGGGAAATGAGCCACATGCCCACCCCCCCCCCCCAAGTTGGCCCGCCAACAGGC
>JZLH01S0016914.1:39764-55438 GCA_001188425.1 Eucidaris tribuloides | reverse complement strand
TGAACACTGGCCCTACCTCTGATTTTGCAAGTGTGTGTGGGGGGGGGGGGCAGTTTTGCGTGATACTGGTTGAACTGATGCTTTTTTTAATATTTGGAGATAAAATGTTCCTCAGCCTCGTGTTTTGTCCCATGTTGGTGATCTAGAATGCTTAAAAAGTTGTATAGTGATATTAAAGTTACTTTCATCAGGTTTTATAATACACTTTCAGTCAACTTCTATGATGGTGCATATGCCAGAAAAGAAGCATCAGTGTTGTAGTTGAGTCACGACCTTCAAGGCCGAGTCCGAGTCCACCTTGTCCGAGGCTGAGTCCAAGTCCGAGTCACCACTCTCGAGGCCGAGTCCGAGGCCAAGTCCGAGGCTGAGTCACCAACTTATGAAATAATGAGAATATTTTGGGCATAGTTGAACCTTTTACAATCACTTCGAAACCTTACAATCAATTAAACACAATCATTCAACCAATCAACCATTCATTAAAATCAACAATTGCTAAATTTGTAAATTTGAGAAAATTCATACAAAGTAAAGTAACAGTTACTGCCTTTGAAGTAAACAATATTTGAAAAATGACTACATATCATTAGAACATTAAGCTAATGAACTTGCATCAACTTTCATAGTGCCTGTCTTGATACACTGTAAGACCAGCAAACTCATGGACAAACATCAACCACATGAATAGCTGCACAAGACTTATATAGGAGGGTAGATTGTGTTCAGAGGTGAATTTACTTAGCTTCATGCTATATTAGGACTTCCACAATTCTTTTCAGAATATTAATGGAAAATACTTCAAAATGCATGTCCAAACAAATGAGATGGGGTTTATTCTTGGATTCACCAGATTCTATAATATCTTATGGCTCGACCAAGTCACCGAGGCCACATGGTACGGCGAGGACAGGTCCAAGTCATGGGACTACGAGGCTGAAGACTGGCAAAGTCGCGCTCGAGGCCAAGGCCGGCCTTGAGTCCTCCAACACTGGAAAGCATACATAGAGAATTTTCTGTCTTGTTATGAATAACACTATTTTTTTAACTGCTGAATGTTTGGTACTCTTTTGGCCATTTCTGATTGGAAACAGCTTTCTTTAAAATTGCTGCTATCAATCTGCTATGCCTTGCACTGTTGCACAATCTGCTACGCCTTGCACTGTTGCCCACACAAAATTTCATGGTTCCACAGTTCTATACAATACACTGGTAGTGACAGTATGTCAGTTTTGATTGGCTGATACACACTTTCTCATTGACAATGACAGGCTGAGCACTGCTGCCAAGTCAGTCACAACCGCTCACGTTCGTATCAATCAAATGTGTTTCTTTCACTTCTGTTGTGTTGATAGTATTCTGCGAAAATGTAATTGTATTGTCCAGGGTTTCTTCCTTTGCATGTAGAAGCAAGTTACTTCTTTATGTTGTTTCAGTTTCATTACCATACATTAATGGCCAATACTGGTCCAGGGAACACATCAAAATACAATAGGCAGTTTAAATTACCACTCTGAGGTATTACTCTCAATTTGTGACCACTGAGTTGGTTTCTATTGTTCACATCTTTTACTCCAGGTTAACCACTTCTGAAAATAGATACAGGGAAGTTGTGATCCTCAATGTGAATGATTATTGTCCTGAAATCCAACCTTTGAAACATATGGTCTTTCGTCTCTTCACTTAATCAATCAATGCCAAGTTTAGCTGACTGAAATCAATCTTTTGCCCCCTGTTTGCTGTGACATATCCTAGCTCTGTTCTGGAAATTGTTAAATTTATTTTCACAGTATCTAGGGAACTTCATTGTGTAATACAGCTTGGTGTTTCAAAAATGTGCTGGGAGTCCCCCCCCCCCCAGTAACCCCCACACTCAGGTTTTGAGCCCCATGTCCCATTCATATCAACAGTAGCATCAAGAATTAGAATTGGAGTAGCACTGAATAGATTTGTCCGATAATCTACTCTGAATGTACTTCACAGGGAATTCCAGATTCTTGTATAAGTTGCTTAGAATAAAGCAGTGGCAGACTCGAGTCACAAGGTGGATCCTCATTGAATGTTTTGTCCTGAATCACCTTTGACAATATGGTTCTCTGAATCTTCACTCAATCATCAAGTTCAACTGACTGAAATCATATCTTTGCCCCTGTTTGCCTGTGCATATCCTAGCTCTGTTCTGGAATGTTAAATTATTTCACAGTATCTAGGGATCTCAATGTGTAATACAGCTTGGTGTTTAATAGATGCGCTGGGGAATCCCCCTCCATATACCCCACACTAACTTTTGAGCCCAGTCCCCATTCATATCAACATAAGCATTCAAGTATTACTGGAGTAGACTGATAGATTTGTCCGATAATTACTCTGAATGTACTAAAATGAATTATCTCTCTTACCCCGCCACCACACACACACAAACTCTTCCTGAGTCAGGTGGGCTACACGTGAATACCAGTTTTCTTGAAATTCACTTGAGAAATGCTAATATAGGGGTTAATCAGAATTTATGCTGAATACTTGAGAAAGTTGAAATAAGAGGTTCAAAGTTTTGAAGTTTCTGGAAGTTGTCTGATAGGGCCCCAGAAAGCTGGTCCAAATCTCAGAAAATACCCCAGAAAATACACACCATTTTCAAATCAAGGTGTGAACACTGGCTTACCTCTGATTTTGCAAGTGTGTGTGTGTGTGGGGGGGGGGGCAGTTTTTCGTGATACTGGGTTGAACTGATGCTTTTTTTAATATTTGGAGATAAAATGTTCCTCAGCCCCTGTGTTTTGTCCCATTTTGGTGATCTAGAATGCTTAAAAAGTTGTATAGTGATATTAAAGTAACTTTCATCAGGTTTTATAATACACTTTCAGTCAACTACAGTGAAACCTGTCTATAGTGGCCACTCAAGGGAAACAAAAACAGTGACCTTTATATACAGGTGGCTGCTATAGACAGGTCCTTTAACACATGATCTGTCTCCAGGGGAATCATTTTAGTGGCCACTATAGACAGGTTGGCTGCTATAGAGAGGTGGCCGCTAAGACAGGTTTGACTGTACTATGATGGTGCATATGCCACAAAAGAAAGCATCAGTGTTGTAGTCGAGTCACGACCTTCCGAGGCCAAGGCCGAGTCCGAGTCACCATTGTCCGAGGCTGAGTCCAAGTCTGAGTCACCACTCTCTGAGGCCGAGTCCGAGGCCAAGTCCGAGGCTGAGTCACCAACTTATGAAATAATGAAATATTTTGGGGCATAGTTTGAACCTTTTACAATCACTTTGAAACCTTACGATCAATTAAATAGAATCATTCAACCAATCAACCATTCATTAAAATCAACCAATTGCTAAATTTGTCAATTTGAGAAAATTCATATAAAGTAAAGTAACAGTTGCTGCCTTTGAAGTAAACAATATTTGATAAATGACTACATATCATTAGAACAATGAACTAATGAACTTGCATCAACTTTCATAGTGCCTGTCTTGATACACTGTAAGACCAGCAAACTCATGGACAAATATCAACCCACATAAATAGCTGCACAAGACTTATATAAGGAGGGTAGATTGTGTTCAGAGGTGAATTTACTTAGCTTCATGTTATATTAGGACTTCCACAATTCTTTTCAGAATATTAATGGAAAATACTTCAAAATGCATGTCCAAACAAATGAGATGGGGTTTATTCTTGGATTCACCAGATTCTATAATATCTTATGGCCTCGACCCAAGTCACCGAGGCCGCATGGTACGAGGCCGAGGACGAGTCCAAGTCATGGGACTACGAGGCTGAAGACTGGCAAAGTCGGCCTCGAGGCCAAGACCGGCCTTGAGTCCTCTAACACTGGAAAGCATACATAGAGAATTTTCTGTCTTGTTATGAATAACACTATTTTTTATAACTGCTGAATGTTTGGTACTCATTTTGGCATTTCTGATTGGAAACAGCTTTCTTTAAAATCATGCTGCTATCAACCTGCTATGCCTTGCACTGTTGCACACCACAAAACTTCATGGTCCCACAGTTCTATACAATGCACTGGTAGTGACAGTATGTCAGTTTTCATTGGCTGATACACACTTTCTCATTGACCAATCACAGGCTGAGCACTGCTGCCAAGTCAGTCACAACCGCTCACTGTTCTGTATCAATACAAATGTGTTTCTTTCACTTCTGTTGTGTTGATAGTATTCTGCGAAAATGTCAATTGTATGGTCCAGGGTTTCTTCCTTTGCATGTAGAAGCAAGTTACTTCTTTATGTTGTTTCAGTTTCACTTACCATACATTAATGGCCAATACTGGTCCAGGGAACACATCAAAATACAATATGCAGTTTAAATTACCACTCTTGGGGTATTACTCTCAATTTTGTGACCACTGAGTTGGTTTCTATTGGTCTCATCTTTTACTCCAGGTTAACCACCTTCTAAAAATAGATACGGGGAAGTTGTGATCCTCAATGTGAATGATTATTGTCCTGAAATCCAACCATTGAACCATATGGTCTCTCTCTTCACTTAATCAATCAATGCCAAGTTTAGCTGACTGAAATCAATCTTTTGCCCCCTGTTTGCTGTGACATATCCTCTATCCTGGAAATTGTTAAATTTATTTTCACAGTATTTTGGGGAATCTTCAAAGCGCAATACACATTGGTGTTAAATAGATGTGCTGGGGGAATCCCCCTCCCAGTATACCCCACACTAAGCTTTTGAGCCCCATGTCCCCATTCATATCAACAATAGCATCAAGTATTAGAACTGGAGTAGCACTGAAAAGATTTGTCCGATAATCTACTCTGAATGTACTAAACATGGAATTCCAGATTTAAAGTGATAGGCTAACATTGTGGAGCTTCAATTTAAAAAATTGTCAAACTTTGATATCTGAGCTACATAGTAGTGTTCAAATGGACAAATAAACACACTAGAATACAATAGTTTGGAAAGTTACACTGCCAATGGCAAGTTATACATGAATAGACAATAAAACTCGAGGCAAGTTTTATTAACCTAGGTGTACACACAGTAAGTCTATGGGAGGAAATGGGCAAGTGAATCTGGTCAACTTACGATTTTCACTTTTTTAAAGCACTAAATAATCATATTGAAATACAATTTTTTCAGGGCTTCATTTTTAGACTTCATCAAAGACACTGGTAGAGTGGTAGCATGGGGAATCATGCGGCTCAGATTTTTTTAACTGTGGTAAATGTTAGCCAATACCTTTAAGGTAAGTTGCTTAGAATAGAAGCAGTGGAGACTTGAGTCACAGGGTTGGTGATTTTTTATTTATTTACTTATTGCTTTATTTTTTGTCATATGTTTTATTGAATTAACAGAATCATGTACATTTAAACAATTGTCAATAATTAAAGAGTACAAGCAAATATCAAAACATAGGTGAAAAAACAGAAAAAAATAATGATAATTTAAAAAAAGGGACAAGAAAAATAAATATTAAAAACACATTCATAGTACACCTTACATCCACTCTGACAGAGGAAATTTTCTTTTTCCTATTTTTGATAACAAAACTGTGAACTCTAGTTTTTTTGGAAGGGGTGAATAAACTCACCATTAAATCATGATTTATATAAAAAAAATATATATATTTTTTTATTTGAAGCACTAATTCCCCCCCCCCCGAAAAAGAAAAAAAATCCTGATTTGAATAAGTGATTTAAATCGCCATTAATTTAAATCACTAAACTTGTAATGAGTCGCCAACTATATTCCAAGGAGTACAAATGTTTATTCATCTAGTTATGTGCATTTACAATTTCAATCTTCAAATTAACATAATAGTCACTAATCACTTTTTGCTTTGATACTGATTGTTTAATGCATAATTAACTCTCAGTAGCTAGCCAGGAAAACTCTTTTGACTTAGTACATACACCATCTACTTGTGGTGTAAATTGAATATTGCTACTATAATTCATGCTTTGGGTTCACTGCTCTTTCTCAAACTGAGCCAAAAAAAAAAACAACAACAACAACAGGTGGTAACTGCAAGTGTGCCCTTTTCAGAGAGCATGCCTACACTGAATGTTCCAAAACTAGCAGAATGACTGACATAAGCGCATCCATTCCGTGCAAAGCTGTACTTTGTAGTGGTTACCCCTCACGCAAGACCTCTCCAGCTAGTTTTAGGTTATGACCAGGGTTTTAGCCAGACTTTTCTAAGTGGTGGAAATTTTGCTGCTGCCCAGACCATGCGAGCAGAGCACAGTGACCTCATGGCTCGGTAGTAGACTACTAATTATGTATCAATTCACTGCTAAGCAAGTGATTTTGTACGTTTTAACAGTTACATTGTTATAAGAAGTCATAAGGTAGTATTCATGACCATTATCTGAGCCTGATGATGTGAATTAGTTTACTTGAAAATATTCTCAGTTTTTAAGTAAAAAAATCATTGGTAATGAAAAGTAGTGCTGGGCGGGAGACTGGTCTTTCGCCCGGAGTGCTGGGCGGAAAATTTGGGTACTGGGCGGACCCGCCCGGTGTAGCGACAACCCTGGTTGTGACAGACAAATCATTGAGACAAACAGGAAAATGAGAGAAACATATTAATGAAAGTTTGGCGAAAATCCACCAAAGAATAACAGAGTTATGAAGTTTCAAAGTTTTCATTTTATGACGTCACATGCGAGCAGCTCCCCATATGTCATGAAATATAAATTTCATAAATTGCCATTTTTTAATGGTTCATGATAATTAAATGGGATTTTTGCCCATAGAAGCCTGTATGAAATAATGTTTCTGATAAAATATCGAATGCACAGGTAAAATCCTTTTCAAATTTCTGAGAAAACAGCACTTCATGGAATTTATAGCATATGAAAAATGGGGAGCTGCTCGCATGTGACGTCATAAAATGAAAAGTTTGAAACTTCATAACTCTATTATTCTTTGGTGGATTTTCGCCAAACATTCATTAATATGTTTCTCTTATTTTTCTGCTCTTATTAAAGCCAACTTGACGACAGGGTGAACTTTGCCTTTAAATAAATTACATGCCATCAAACAGGCTCTTTGAAAAAAAAATAGGAAGATCACTTTTAACATGAACATTTGCATTCATATACGAGTCTAGCCCCATAGCACTTTAGTGTGAATATTGAATGTTAAAAAAAAGGTAATTGAAAAGTGTAAAGTTACATTTGAATAGATTTAAACAGACATTGTGAATAATTCTTTTAAATATTAGTTCCAAAATATTCGAAAAGTACACAGAGCCTCATGGGAATGATACACTAAAGGCATATTGTAATGTACATTATAAACTGTAAAAATGAAATATTTCATGGTGAGGAAATTTTTGCGCAGTTCGCGCATGCTGATGCTAGTGTGAAAATTAAAATATGTTATTGTTTTTTTTTTTGCTAATCTTGTTTGGTGTTTGGACTTGGTTTGGTCAGTGTGTATGCATGGCTAGCTACTGAGGTGGTGTTGTGCCTTGTGTGGTTGCTTAACCCACTTCAGCTGTCCGCAAAATTAAAAACATGTGAAACTTCACCAAACCCTGCTGGCGCGAAAAATTAATCGCACAAAAACATCCACTTTTACAGTAATGCTATGAATGTCAATTGTCAAGTCATTCAAGATACAACAAAAATAAAGTACTATTGAATGTAGATGTATGCATTGAAGTAGTTTTAAAACTGCCATTTAAGGTAAATGACATGATTGGGGATAGTCCTCAACCTGGGCTGAAACTACTCTAGAATCAAGTATGCAAGGATTCTCCTGTGAAATTCTTGAAGTCAAACGCTGACTCATTCTAAAATAACTAATGCCAATATCCCTCATGGTAGGCAAACCTACTATGTGGCTCTCTATGGGTCCTATTTTTATCGTGCCCCGATAGAATTGATGTTTATGCTTAATTCTCCTTAAGTAAACAAATTAGAGACAAATCCTTTCAGCTGGGAGATCCACTCCAGCTGTTGTATAGACGTATATAGTTAAACTCATTTGGTTCTTGAGGCATTTTCAAGTGTTCCCAATCATGTCACTAACTAACCTATTATATGTTGAAATATGTATTACATTAAACAGTGTTATTGGCCACTGAAATTTTCAGGTTAATGAGATCAGTATAAAATGAATTGGGTTTACAGCCTGATAAATTTTAGCATCACAACTGAAATTCATCTCACCAACAATCCAAGTCCAATCGTATCTAGGCCAGGAGAGTATTGCTTCTGATTTTGAACTATCACAAAATAAAACTTTATTACCAACACGAAAGCTCATACCATAACCCATAAACAAAAGCTTAAATATTTGTGCGGAATACAAGTGCCTTTGCAACACTTGTTGTCGCATATCAATGAACCCTTATTGATCTTTTACTTTGAACAAAGTGATACTGACATGAATTTTCCTTTATTTAATTGTCTTTATTATTATTTTTTTTTGGGGGGGGGTGGGAGAGCTGATGACAAGAGAAGTAAGGGATTTTGTTCTTTTTTTTAAAACTAAATGTGGGTTTCAAACAGCACAATGAAATGAAATATTTAAGGATATGTTAAATTGTATTACTTACTCTTTTTTCAAGACCTATTATCAGTACATGATTCAAGCAATAGCAAGATAATCAAATAGAATGATCCCTCTGCTAACAAATAACATAAAGACTTCTTATCAGAACCTCTCCGCCAGGTTTGGCAGTTTTAAATTGCAATCAACAATTTAAATCATTTACATTTAAATTTTGGTTAAATTCAATTATATTTAAATCATGAAAAATAATAAGAATTCAAGATTGATTTTTTGCCCAATTTTCATTTAAAAACTGAAAATTAAAATTTAAGTTTTTAAAATGATGGACTGATTGAAAATCAACCCTTATTCCAACTTACATGAGGTAATGTTTATTGAGTAATTAAAAAAATATATTTCTTTTTGAAATTAAAAAAATCAAATCAAATAAATCTGTTTTTAGATAAAAATGCCGACCCTGTAAGTACCCTAGCAACCTTAGTCTAATTTGCATGGAAAACTATTCACAACCAAAATATAAACTTTTCTAACTTTATGAAAATTGTGCTAAAGGTCCACTACCAGACTGCCTGTATATTATTGACCACTGTCTGCAAAACAAAGTGGTTGAAATTAAATAACTAACTAACTAATAACATTACCACAGTTACTTTGTATTTATGCTTTGAGTACTACATGGTAAATGAATAAAAACTGTCAAACCTAGCGAAAGTTCCCACTCGTGTGAAATACTATTGGCCTTGCTAATGACCTGCTATGCTGCCCTCTATAATTCTGAGTAATTTAATTGCCACTTCAGACTGCCCTAATTAGTGGCCCTAATTGAAGGTGACCATGACCTAATATTGTCTGTAATTCAAGGACGGATAATCGCAAGTGCCATTAGTAATGCTGTATACACAAGAGGATTATTACGTTCAAGGTCATATTGTCTACCGCAGGTTGGTTTAGCATGTTGTCATGAAATGTTGTACTGCTCATTGCTAATGACTTTTGAAAGGCAGGGACTTACAGCACAGACAAAGAAAGTTTATGATATCATAATCAGTAATTTCATTGTGGTGTATGACAGTAATACGTGTACAGTAGTATCATCTTCCAGACAACAACAGTGATGACAACAACAGTAGAATAATCACAACAATAACAACAACAACTACCACTACTACCACCAATACTACTACAACTGCTACTACTTATACTACTACTTCTATAGCTACTACTACTACTGCTACTAGCCTGCTACCACTTCTACTTTTACTAACTACTTCTACTATTACTACTACTACTGCTACTATTCTACTACTTCTACTACTACAATACTATTTCTACTACTACTACTACTACTACTACTACTACTACTACTACTACTACTACTACTTCTAACAATAAGAACTTGTAACAGCAGCAACAACAAAATTCCATTCATTCTGGATAGAAATAACTTTTTTAAAAGATAATATTTTGAATAATACAAACACAGAGGCACAGAAACATAATATGTATACACCTACATACATAAACTCGTTGCCTATCAATATAACGTGACAGTATCATGACAGTAACATTCCATCTCATTCAATGAATCTGGGTACAAACATAAATTGTTTACTGCTGGAATATTTTTGTTTATCAGGAGGGGCGGGGGGGGGGTGGTAGTGGGGGTGGGGAGTTGTGTGACCTAAACACTTTTACACAAAAACAAGAAGTTCTGTTCATCCAGAACGGGTGGCTCGAATCGCATGCATGAACCAGAGTCTGGTCTGATTCACAACGCACTCATTCTGTCTTGGCAAATTTCCAGGCAGTTCCTCAATCTTCGTGGGGAAAACTTCAGAAAGCCCCGTTCAGTTAGTAAACGAGTTTCAAACTGTATGGACACGTAGAGCTCGCGACTTCTGGAAAGATATAACTGTGTCGCTGATCAATAGGCCAAAACTCTTGTCAGCTGGATGAAGCAGGGGAACAAGCTCATTAGATAGTCAAAGTGTGGTTGAAACTGCCAAGAATTTCCAGCAGGAAAATGCCAGCTTGGATTATAAACTCTATCAGGCAGACACTTGAATAAAGGTTTGTGGACCAATAAAACTTTTTTTTTGTAGTTTTATAAAGTAATTCAAGAAGTAACTAAGAACTTTATTCACATTTTTTGAAATTTAAATATAATCTTCAAATGCATGAAATACTCACTTGTTACAAAACTTTGAGGTGAGCAGTCAAATCAAGCTTATGTCATATATTTCATCAAAATAGTAACATCACTAAAAGTTTATGGACCAATAGTTCCAGTTCCAGAAGTAGTTAACTGGTTTATTCACATTTGACAGCTGTATAAAATATAATGTACTCATTTGCAGGCTGGAAGTATTACCAATACCACCTTTATTTTTTATTTTTTGGGTCCAGTGTTCCATGGCATGTGTGTTCATGATTTGCACACCCCGAAATGAGCTCAATATAGGAAAGGGGCTAAATCATTCATAATGTAACTATATACACAAAAACAAAGTTACCTCTGACAGGACCTTGTGGCAGAATAGTCAAGTCAGTGAAAATATTTACCACTAAAAACTCTCTTATGACACATTAATCAATTTGAATTTACAGGACCGTTACACTAGGCTGGTTGCCAGACAGTATTCTAGTATCATAAGCGAAGTACTGATGATAAAATGGTTTAATTTAACTCATGAGAAAATTAGAGGTGTGGTAGTGATGAAAAATGCCTCATGAGAAATCAAGCACATGGACACAGCCTTTTGGAGGTCAAAAAACACTTTTTGTGTAATGTTTATCCGTGCAGGTTGATTGGGTGCAAAATAAACTGGGCGCAGTCACTTTGTTACACATGTTCAGAAAGTTGTTCAGCCAAGTAATTGATTTTTGTTGTTGATGTAATGTTGTTGTCGTCCAGTAATTCTGTGATGAGTGGGAATATAATGTACTAACAGTAAACAGGGGCACTGATTTGAATTGACCCTAATTTGGAGAGCTGATATGAGATATCTCTGGTTGGGGTCTATGAGAATACATGATGTGTTAATAAATTAAATGTCTCAACTAGTTAATGTAGCAGTGAAAATCAAACAATATTAGAACTATATTTTGGTATCTTTCTCTTTTTCACAGAACAATTGTTTGACTCAGTAATGCATTCTAAGCTGACCACGAAAGACTAACAACACAACATGACGCAGAACCACTACGACAGTGTACGACTTCAACCAAAGATTCGATACCGTAGAAAAATAATTATGCTGAAAAGGCGATCTTGCTCTCTGACTTGTTCATTGGAGTGGCTGCAATGGATGGTAACCTATCGTCCAGCTGCAGGCTACATCGCAAACCAAACAGCAACCAATGTTCTTATCGTCAGTTTAAGTGTAACTGATCTCCTCAGTCTCTATGTCAGCAATTCAAGCCGTGGATTATGGAAGAATGATGCCGTTGCCATCCCTTGATATGGAGCTTGCCGGCAAGTGTCGTCCGCAGCTGTACGTGCTGACGGTCGCTCACGGAATCACGTTACATCTTGATCACCAGAACAAGGAAGGAGTATCAGCGGATATACACACCTACAAAAATGGCTGTCATTGGTTTCGTTCTCTTGGCTGTACCCCATTATTACGTTGGTTATCCCACAAGCTGCCGGGCACGGGAAGCTCGGTTACGACATCAATTCGAGATTATGCGCTTGGGATTTTATGCACCCCATCGCTTACATCTATCAGATTTTGGCTGGAATACTGGCCCTGGTATCGTTTATCCTCATCGTCATCAGCTACACGCTCATCTACAGACACGTCCGACAACACGTACGGAACACCATCCCCACCACCGCAAAATACGCACCCAGGACTGAGAGAAAATCCAGAGGTCACAAACCGACGCGACTTGACATCGTCATCACAAAAAATCTCCTCTACGTCATTTGTGGATTTTTCATCTGTGTCTTGCCTTATACCACTCTCCTCTTTGCGACAACGTTCGTCTCATCTGCGGGCACCATCTTGCACGTGTCGTCGTACCTTGCTCTCGTCTTAGTGGTAGACAGCTGCTTGAATCCAATCATTTATGCCCTGAAGCACCCAAACTTTAGAACCGTCTTCGGCTGCATGGTTCGCTGCCAGTTCTCGCGCATCCCAGAGCCGTCCAAATTTTTGAAGAGATTCCTGAGGAATCCCCCATTAACGGGGACGGACAGTGAAGCCAGATCTCATCAGTCCAACACAGAAACCAGTGTGTCAGCCAAACAAACTTCTTCCTGTTAAATTACATGCAACTTTCTATAATAAGTAGTACTTTCGACACTACAGGTGCTTTCGGCAATCTTTGCAAAGTTTCATTTCCTGAAGATTATACTTCGCGAAGTTTGGTAATGTGAATGCAACCTTACCGTGACACTTCCTGCGAAACTTCTTACGAAACTTCATACAACTTTGTAGGAAATTTCTCTAACATTGAGAAACTTCCCATGACATTTTAAGTGGAACAGAAATTCGGGAAGATATATCCCATGAGCCTCAGCACATTTTTGGTGTGGGGAAGTAAATGTGCGCTGTACTCAAAATATACAAGGAATCTGGAGTTGAATACTTTACTTGGGTATAGCTCAATTTTTCTGTGAACTTGTTATTTTCATTGAAATAAATATATAAAGGACATTGGAGCATCGTGGAAATAAAATTCCTGATCAATCTGCAAACCAGCACAGTGGAGTGAAGTCTTTGTGATTCCGTGTGGTTACACGGCTGTTTGCACGTGTTTGAACATGTGTAGTGTGGACCAAATTTAAGAAAAGTGTTGCGTGAAGTAAATCTTCTCAAAGTTTTACTCCAGTGTAAATGGACAAACCAAACTTCGTGAAGTCTTCGAGAAGAAAAACTTCGCGAAGATTGGTAATGTGAATGCACCTTATGAAATAAGGGTTTAGAATAGTACGTATTCTTCAAACTTTACAATAAACAGAATTCTTTGGGCTGCAAATCTAAACCACTATTTTGGGAAATATTCAAAGTACAGAAACCAGTGTGATAGTAAAGCAATCTTTTTTTATGTCAAATTACTCTTTGAATGGGAAAAAATGGTACTTGTAAATAGTGTTTAGTTTAGCATTCATTAATTGTAAGGAGAAGGGGCAATGAATGGCATTGTGCATCCACTGGGTGACTGGTGTACAAATTTGCATTACAATTTTGTTCATCAGGATGCAAAAATGGGTGAAACAGCAAAATAAATTTTGTAAGTCTTTATTCATGTTAAATTAATCTTTTATGTGAATGTGGCAAATTATGCACACAAAGAAATAGAAGTTGGAATTATATCACCCTTTAAAGGTAACATTAACAGCATCTATTTTGAAAAACTTTGCACCCAAAAGGTGCAATGATTATGACATTTTGCAAAAAGCTGGGATGCAGTTTTGCACGGATATTTAATCTATCCTTTTATAGAATGCAACTGGACAAACAAATTCATACAGATTACAAGCCACAGAAAGAATGATGTATGTTTTGCCAAATACATGTTTTATGATTGTGTATGTAAATCTATGGATGGATTTATGAAACTGTGTAGTAAAGATTGATATCACAAAGTGTAAATTTTTATGAAAATATAAATATAATCAGTGTAAATGAGTACTTTTCACAAATGGGTGTACCTATTTTTACATCAAGTTGTGTTGAAACCCTGCTGCATAAAATTGCAGATACTGGGTAAAATCATTTTTTTTTTACTCATCATAGTAAACTACTGTACTAAGATTAATACCTACTACTACTATCCTACTTCTACTACTACTACTACTACTACTACTATACCTACTACTACTATCCTACTTCTACTACTACTACTACTACTACTACTACTACTATTACTACTACTGCTATCACTACTACTACTACTAATTACTACTACTACTATTACAGCTACTACTACTACTACTATTACCCATTACTATTACTACAATTATCATTTATGTGGTGTCACAGTTCATAAAGTTTGATGATATATGATCAAAAGTTGACAAATGTAGCCCATTGATAATTCCTTGACCTAGATCATCTCTTCGTAACTTAGGGGGAATAAAAGAATTGAAAGCGATTCTCCACCCATGTTTGGTTACAAACAGACTTGTAGTTACAAAGTTACCTACTCTTGGCCCTTATGGGCCCTGCCCCCTAGGCCCCCAGGGGGGCCACGTCTACCATTTCAGGAACCTCTATACTCCCTACTAAGGATCCTTCCCAACACGTTTTGTCTAAATCCATTTATGCATGTTAAAGTAGATGATGAAAATGTGTAAAAATTTTACACACGACACACAACGAAAAAGTGATCGCAAATCGCAATACTTAAAAAAATAGGTGCTACTAAAACAGAAGGTGCTTCTCCTTCACTTATATACTTTTTGTTGTACGCTACAACAAGGATCAGGGACAACATAGAAGTACATGTAGAAGTGAAACTGTAAAAGTCCACCAGCTGGATTAAGAGATATACATTTTGCCAGTTTTTTGCTGTGAAAATTTTGTAATCTGGAGTTCCCTCCTTGTCAGACAAGCACACCCAGAAAACAGTGTGACATGCAAAGTTGTTGCATATCTTCATATGGGTTGAATTTCTATCACAGCCACATAAATTTAATGATGGCACAAGCATACTTTTTCCACAATTTAACAAATTTGCCACAATTCCTTCCAGTCTAGATCCTGTCAATGTGGATGATTCAACTCATTTTGGACGGCTTCCAATCCTGTCATTTTTCTCGCATCCAAGAGTACACCAGGAAATTTGGCAAACAACTATTTACTAACCAATAAGGGGCACTTATATTGTTGTAAAAGTCCAATAAACAGCAAAGTGGCCAGTCCACTGGTCAAAAAAAGTTTTCACACTAAAGGGTATTGTTCATTGACTTGCAAACGGAATCATTCTGTATGGTATCAAAATAGATTGCAACTCAAAAGCATTAACCCACTGGGTACTGGAAACAAATACATATCAACTCTATAGAATTACAGAATCTCAGAGGCAAAGGGTTAAAACATATTTTCCCCAGAGGGTGTATTTGCATAATTTGCTGGAATTGACTTCTGACAGAACATTTTGCCAGTAACACACTAATCTAATTAATGCTTTATGCTGAAATCCTAATCTGACCAA
>JZLH01S0016914.1:24405-39255 GCA_001188425.1 Eucidaris tribuloides | reverse complement strand
TAATTTCCATGAATGATTAAGCTGTATATGCATGCCCCAAAATCAAACCCCCTTTTCAATATAGAACCTAAACACATGTACAATTATCACAGCCAGTTTTTCTAAAGTTTAGGGCGTTAAAATGATAAATGACTGACAAGTCGTTTGGGTAAACCTGCAATTCGAGAACACAACATTACAGAACAACAGTACGGAAATAAGGTCAGCAGTCACTTTCTGACATTGCCACAAAATCTGTTTAGAAAAATGATCTCAGAAAGATTACGTTAATGACAAATGTCATATTTGGAGGCCGTTGGCTTATTGGCATGACGATCAGTGCATAAATGTCAGTTTAACCTTGTAAGTGAGTGAGTCAAAGTAATGACATTATTAGTATTTTCCCCCCCTCCCTAGAATTTGTGTCCTTTAGCATGTACATTGCATAGTACGTCCAACTGGGCATCAAATATAGATGTACCTCATAAGATTGACACAGCGTGGGTTCTTTTTAGATCAATTTCCACAAATCAATCTGATGTTTAATGCTGAAGAATTTACAAGCAGGTGCAGAAAGTCAAAGAAATCAGACATTCCTGAAGCATAATTAATTTCATTCATGAGTGCTAAATACAGTTAGTTGACATTTTTTTTTTAACCCAAAGAATCTGGTGCATGATTAATCCCAGTTTTTGATTTGAAGCGAATCTGATCAAATGGTATTTTCACTAAAAATTCTTTGAATTATAATTTACAACAAAATATTGCACATGTTTGTTTCTGACGATCAAGGTAAATGTAAAGTAATTCTAAACAACACATAAATAAGTCTACAAAGATCAATGTGCAGTAAATTTAAAAAACCATAAACCCTCACTACAATGTCTAAATTAGTAAACATATTTACTGGCCTTTTGTTCAGAGATTTACAGATGACTAGTAAAAAAAAAAAAAAAATCATGACGTGTATCTCTGTTAGACAGACAGGCACTCGAAGCAAACACGTGTGGACACTTATTTTTTTCGGAAAACAGGCATGACTCGGCTTGCTATATTTACGACAGAAGTTCAAATAGGGGTACAGGCATGGTTAAAGTTAAAGATTAAGCACAGTACCCTTATGTCATGGTACATCAGTGTCAGCTCATAAATGGCTGAAACGAGTGTCAGTTCCCTGTATGTCAGCCCCATAGTGCCTGTTAACACTGTTCCCTGTCTGTCAAGAAATGTACATATGTTACATTCATTGCCATGAGAAAATCCATACAGCCTTCACGATAATGCCAATGACAAAGTCTGTTGTTTTAATCTTTCTTAACCGGAATACATCTATAGATATTGATATTAATGACCGAGTTCCGGTGAATATACAACACTCAAGTAAGCACTATCGATAGATATTTGCTTGTTTGATTTTTTCTGCATTGTTTTAGGTATTGTTATCTTAATTCTATAAATTCTGTAAACAAGATTTTCAACTGAAGTGCTATATAATGAAAAATATCCAACAATTGTTTAATAACATATTCACTTTGATATAGCCAAGTTTCAACAGACGTGTTAAATCAAGAAATGCATTCCCACTTCTATTCTTTTATTAAGTTGTTGGAGACGGTTTGACTTCGATATAACATGCATTTCCCATAGTCCACATCCCAAAATATCACATTTTTAGTCTCCACCAGGTTAAAATGTTAAAGCCAAGCATAGTTTTGTCAACAATTTTAGCCCATCTTTCACAAAGTATTCTGTTGTCACCCCCAGATACCAGAAAACAACATCAAACCTACTGAAAATTGTTTACAGTGACATATTGTGATACAAATTATCAGAGAGCAAGTAACAGTATTTGGGTTCCTTCCCCCTCCCCCCCCCCCCAACATTTTACATTTTGAGAAGTTTCTCAACAAATGGAAGAATTTCAGAGCGAGTAGTTTTCAGAGCATTTGTCAGAGCAAGCAATTTTTAGAGCATTTGTAGATCATGTAGGTCTATCCACAAAACATAGTGATAAAGAAATTTAATATTTACCATTTACCAAAATTATACTTGGGCTTTAATCTCAACAATGAGTTTCCCAGGCAAAGCTGCTTAGGGTGTGGATGGTGGCTGAAGAGCTAATAAGAGCATTACCACTAAAATAGAAACATTGATCACAGTAGCAAATGTCATACAACACAGCATGTTCTGTCATACTGAATAGAAACCGATAGGCAGACCCATTTCACACAAAGACGAGGTACCCATTCATACATATTGTACTAATTTCCTTTTAGTTGTGTTGTAGTTTAAATACTTTGGAGGTAGCCTGGGACCAAGAACTAATATCTCACAAACCATCAGTGTACAGACAGGCATCAGACAAATGACTCATGAGGTCATATGCTGACATGTATAAATACTTTTGTGATAATTTTGTATAAATTTAATTTGTTGTCTAGCCCAGTCATAACCTGATAGTCATAATTACCTCCCCACCCCTTCCCCGACAGCAACCGCAGTGCAGTGGACGCGATCTAGTTTTGTATCAAATGTATACTCCTCCAAGCTGGAGAGCTTCTTGCTAACATTTTTGGCTGGTTTCCCAACCGGGCAAGCTAACTTTTTGTTTTCATTCATTTACATGTAGTTGCCCTTACAATTTTTTTACTTGCCCAAATGAACAAAATACTTGTCACTTTTGAGATAGTGCCTTGTTAAAAGTGTTTTAACAGATTCTACTAAATTGGAATTTACACAAATTTGAAACAGAGAGAATCTGAATTCAAAAACAAGTCTTTAAAGGCTTACTGTCATGACATGATGAAAAACGCCCTCTTTCGACTAAAATCATAAAAAGGGTGTAATAATGATACCCATAATGCAATGGAAACAGCCATGACAGTATGGAAAATACAAGTTATTTTTCTCCCACATTCTGTACAGTATAGCACTGGAACAGTCCATGTTTGTGAATATGTGTCTGAATTCCAGAACTAGTTGACATCCTCTCTGTGGCTCAGTTGACCCTTGACAGTGGGCCTTTAATACTCTCTTGATTGTACAGTTGAACAAAATTGATTTCCATCAATTTTTACTTGCCCAGATGCAAAATTTACTTGCCCCAGGTAAGCGGGCAAGAACTACATAATAGTGTCAAGCCCTGTCTACTGGTCATAGTGACATCGAATCACTTTTTTTTCCTTCTAGGCATCTTGGAGGACTGCACAAGAATGGTCTATTTTTTAATTGCTGCAATGTCATGTAAAGTATATGATATATTTAAAGTAAAATAAATAGTATGTATGTCATGTACACATAGTGAAATTAAGCAAAATTTATTGAAATAACATTGTCATGGTTGTGACATAATTACCTATGACTAAAATGCAATTTGTTGCTTGGTTTTGTACCAGCTAACATTGATTAAATACTGATCATCTATATTTTTATTACACAAAAATAAGTGTTTCATATTTGCATATTTTCATTTTTGGTGACAGTTGTTTGTTGAGTTTGAATTTGAAATGATTTTGTTGCATTCCAGAGTATATCCCATTTGAGTAGAGTCACACAGGGAACCAACATATATTCCTGAAATATGTGCTTGCATATTTTGTCACCTATTTATTTATTTAGTTATCTATCTATCTATCAATCTATCAATCTATCAATCTATCAATCTATCTATCTATCTATCTATCTATCTATCTATCTATCTATCCATCTATCTACCTATCTATCTATCTATCCATCTGTCTATTTAATCATTTGTTCATCCATTTACTTTACTTATTTACTTAATCATTTATCAAAGTATTTAATATTCATTTATTAATTTATTCATCTACCATAAGTATTTAATCATTTATCTAAGTATCTAATATTCATTTATTAATTCATTTATCTACTGTAAATTCATTTATTCATCAGTTAAATTTTCAACTTAATATATGTTTGGCTTATTTAAAGTGATAGGCTAACATTGTGGAGCTTCAATTTAAAAAATTGTCAAACTTTGATATCTGAACTACATAGTAGTGTTCATAAACACCCTAGAATAAAAAAAGTTTGGAAAGTTACACTGCCAATGGCAAGTTATGCATGAGTAAACAATTAAAACTCGGGGCGAGTTTAAATAGTGTAGGTGTACACACAGTAAGTCTATGGGAGAAAATGGGCAGGTGAATCCGATCAACTTATGATTTTCACTTTTTTAAAGCACTAAATAATCATTTTGAAATACAATTTTTTTCAGGGCATCTTTTTTAGACCTTATCAAAGACAATAGCATGGGGAATCATGTAGCTCAGATTTTTTTAACTGTGGTAAATGTTCGCCAATACCTTTAAGTATTTAATATTCATTTATTCATTCATTTATCTACTGTAAATTCATTTATTAATCAATTAAATTTTCAACTTAATATATGTTTGGCTTCATGAACAATTATGAGGGGTTTTTTTTTAAATAAACAAGTAGTTTCTGTGATGTCTGCAAAAGTGCTGTATTCCAAAACCAGGCAACCTCCCATGAAATCCAGACCTGTGGTTTTCCGTTAACCTAACAATAATTGAAGCTCATATTTGAAAAAAAATATTGTTATTACGTGAAAAAGTGAAAACATGCTACTGTTCATGGCAAACTATTATTTTTGCTTCACAACCATTGCTTACTGGACAGGTCTAATGTCCGGATAACAAAGAAATTACTTAGGCCTATATTCTGACATCATACCATCATGTCCTTCAAGCCACTGGCTAAGATTTACCACAGTTAAAAAAACCTCTGAGCTACATGATTCCCCATGGTACCAGTGTCTTTGATAAGGTCTAAAAAATGAAGCCCTGAAAAAAGTGTATTTCAAAATGATTATTTAGTGCTTTAAAAAAGTGAAAATTGTAAGTTTACCGGATTCACCTGCCCGTTTCCTCCCATAGACTTAACTGTGTGTAGATCTACGCTATTTTTTTTACTCGCCCCAAGTATTAATTGTTCATTCATTCATATCTTGCCAGTGGCAGCATAAATTTCCAAACTTTTGTATTCTAGGGTGTTTATTTGTCCATTCAAACACTACTATATAGCTCAGATATCAAAGTTTGACTTTTTTTTTTAATTGAAGCTCCACAATGTTAACCTATCACTTTAACAATACTTCAAATAAAGTGATCATTATTCTGCTGCAAATAACGTAAAAGTGATTATCTGAAATGTACAAATGTGGATCTTTTTGAGTGGTTTAGCAGGTAGTTAACGTTTCTGACATAACACTAATCTCACTTCTGCATTTATTTTTTTTTGGGGGGGGGGTAAGGGGAGTGGAGGAGGAATTATCATCATATTTACATAATGTATGTCTTCGTCATGAACAGGTGTTACACAAGTCACATCTCAGACAAGATACCACAAACACATTACATCACAAGAGTACCTGGAGAGTGCCTACTGATTTAACTAGAATACTGTCAAAACCACAAAATCTCTCTCACACCTCCCTGGATAAAACAAGCACGTCACAGCCTTTTCTAAACCATTCTGATATACAGTGCGTCCCAGAAAAGACAGAACCCTAAAACAAAGACTTACTGTGTGGAAGCAATGGGGGTGTGACTAAAAAAAAAATGTTCAAAATACACTTTGATTTAAGCATTTTCAAATTACAATGTACATATTAAGCAAACCTATTTATTCATGCATCTCTGAATACCAAAACTTTGAAACTTTAATGTCAAAAACATTTGCTACACTTCTTGGCTTTGACATTGTGCATATATCAGGAGCAGAACGAGATGGACACATGCTGTGCACACTGTTTTAGAAATTAAATTTTCAAAGTCATGGTACTCAGAGATGCATGAATAAATAAGTTTGCTTAAAGTGATAGGCTAACATTGTGGAGCTTCAATTTAAAAAATTGTCAAACTTTGAAATCTGAGCTACATAGTAGTGTTCAAATGGACAAATAAACACCCTAGAATACAAAAGTTTGGAAAGTTACACTGCCAATGGCAAGTTATACACGAATAAACAAACCTAGGTGTACACACAGTAAGTCTATGGGAGGAAATGGGCAAGTGAATCTGGTCAACTTACGATTTTCACTGTTTTTAAGCACTAAATAATCATTTTGAAATACAATTTTTTCAGGGCTTCATTTTTAGACCTCATCAAAGACACTGGTAGCATGGGGAATCATGCGGCTCAGATTTTTTTAGCTGTGGTAAATGTTAGCCAATACCTTTAATGTATCATTTGAAAGAACATAGGCAAAGTTTATTTTGATTGTGTGTTTTCAATAATACGCCCCATTGCTTCCGCACAATAACCTTTTGTTTTGGGGTTCTGTTTTTTCTGGGACACACTGTATATTGCAGCGCATGAACAATTAAATGAAATTGTACACCTTGCTTCTTGGTTGGACTTGGAACTACAAATTGAAATGGTGACAGTTGTTTGTTGAGTTTGAATTTGAAATGATTTGTTGCATTCCAGAGTATATCCCGTTTGAGTAGAGTCACACAGGGAACCAACATATATCCCTGAAATATGTGCTTACTTATTTTAACACCTATTTATTTATTTAGTTATCTATCTATCTATCTATATCTCTACCTATCTATCTTTCTATCTATCTGTCTATTTAATCATTTGTTCATCCAGTAATCATTTATCAAAGTATTTAATATTCATTTATTAATTTATTCATCTACTGTAAGTATTTAATCATTTATCTAAGTATCTAATATTCATTTATTAATTCATTTATCTACTGTAAGTTCATTTATTCATCAATTAAATTTTCAACTTAATATATGTTTGACTTATCTAAGTATTTAATATTCATTTATTCATTCATTTATCTACTGTAAATTCATTTATTAATCAATTAAATTTTCAACTTAATATATGTTTGGCTTCATGAACAATTATGAGGTTTTTTTTTAAATAAACAAGTAGTTTCTGTGATGTCTGCAAAAGTGCTGTATTCCAAAACCAGGCAACCTCCCATGAAATCCAGACCTGTGGTTTTCAGTTAATAACCTAACAATAATTGAAGCTCATATTTGAGAAAAAAAATATATTGTCATTACGTGAAAAAGTGAAAACATGCTACTGTTCATGGCAAACTATTATTTTTGCCTCACAACCATTGCTTACTGGACAGGTCTAATGTCCGGATAACAAAGAAATTACTTAGGCCTACATTCTGACATCATACCATCATGTCCTTCAAGCCACTGGCTAATATTTACCACAGTTAAAAAAAACTCCGAGCTACATGATTCCCCATGGTACCAGTGTCTTTGATAATGTCTAAAAAAGTGTATTTCAAAATGATTATTTAGTGCTTTAAAAAAGTGAAAATTTCAAGTTTACCGGATTCACCTGCCTGCTTTCTCCCATAGACTTAACTGTGTGTAGATCTACGCTATTTTTTACTCGCCCAGAGTATTAATTGTTCATTCATTCATATCTTGCCAGTGGCAGCATAAATTTCCAAACTTTTGTATTCTAGGGTGTTTATTTGTCCATTCAAACACTACTATATAGCTCAGATATCAAAGTTTGACATTTTTTTTAAAATTGAAGCTCCACAATGTTAACCTATCACTTTAACAATACTTCAAATAAAGTGATCATTATTCTGCTGCAAATAACGTAAAAGTGATTATCTGAAATGTACAAATGTGGATCTTTTTGAGTGGTTTAGCAGGTAGTTAATGTTTCTGACATTACAATAATCTGCATTTTTTTTGGGGGGGGGGGAGGAATTGTCATTACATTTACATAATGTATGTCTTCGTCATGAACAGGTGTTACACAAGTCATAACTCAGACAAGATACCACAAACACATTACATCACAAGAGTACCTGGAGAGTGCCTACTGATTTAACTAGAATACTGTCAAAACCACAAAATCTCTCTCACACCTCCCTGGATAAAACAAGCATGTCACAGCCTTTTCTAAACCATTCTGATATACAGTGTGTCCCAGAAAAGACAGAACCGTAAAACAAAGACTTACTCTGTGGAAGCAATGGGAGTGTGACTAAAAAAAAAATGTTCAAAATACACTTTGATTTATGCATTTTCAAATGACATATTAAGCAAACCTATTTATTCATGCATCTCTGAATACCAAAACTTTGAAACTTTAATGTCAAAAACATTTGCTACACTTTTTGGCTTTGACATTGTGCATAATTATATCAGGAACAGAAAGAGATGGACAAATGTTGTGCACAGTGTCAAAGCCAAAAAGTGTAGCAAATTGTTTTAGAAATAAAATTTTCAAAGTTATGGTACTCAGAGATGCATGAATAAATAAGTTTGCTTAATGTATCATTTGAAAGAACATAGGCAAAGTTTATTTTGATTGTGTGTTTTCAATAATACGCCCCATTGCTTCCGCACAATAACCTTTTGTTCTGGGGTTCTGTTTTCTTCTGGGACACACTGTATATTGCAGCGCATGAACAATTAAATGAAATTGTACACCTTGCTTCTTGGTTGGACTTGGAACTAAAAATTGAAATGAAATCGGTTGAATTGAAATAGATGTGCAGGATGTTAGTAATGAGTTAACTGCAGTAATTTCACCATGAATACAAATGCTGTTAAACATTTTCTTTAAGTCATCGTATAACAATATTTCCATAACAAAATGTGAGCTACATGATTCCTCATACTGCTAGTGTCTTTGATAAGGTCTAAAAATAAAGCCCTGAAAAAAATACAGCTGAAAATGACCACTAAGTTCTTTAAAAAAAAGAAGTAAAAACCATTGAGAGACCATTCCAGTTTTCCCCCCATAGACTGCTGTGTCGCAAAATTTTCATCGGTTGAGAATAATTCATATGCCCATTTTTATCTGTACATATTTTACAAGTGACAGGATAACTGTCCGAACTTTTGTGTTCTAGGTTGTTTATTCGACCATTCAAACATTGTCCAATATGTCAGATAGCAAAGTTTGACAATTTTTAACGGGTCTTTTGCAATGTTATATAGTGTCTTTAAAATGATGCTACATGAACCTTTTTGAGGAAATTTGATAAAATTCAATTACAACAAATATTTGCTATTTAGTACACTTTTTTAAACAAGCTGTGTACTCTACATGTACAAAAAGATCACAAGACTGGTCTTACATGACATATTCTAAAGAACTTTGTAGCTTTCCTTTCAGGTTATTCTTAAAATGGTAACTTGAATCATAATTGTCATTGTTTTGAAAATGTTCTTTAGCTATTCGATAGACATAAAAATTCTGACCTAGTTTGTATTGTTAATTTACAGTGTTACCGCAAACGATTGAAACTTGCAACATGTTACACAATGGAAAGATTAGGAAGGAAATAAATTATCATATTACATATTTTTGCATTTGTATCCAGTCATTTCTGGTTTCACTTTGACAAAAATATATTCATTTATGATACTACCATTACAAATCATTTCCTGGCTTTACAATACATTTTGACCAGCACCGAAACTGAGTTACTTTTAAAATAATCTGTTGACACAATTTTATACAAGTGGCTATAATATGCACCTCTACAGTACACCCAAGACTGAAGTATCTTGGGTTTCATTATATTGATTCCATTGTTGATGAAGCTTAGTACTACTTGTAAGTAATAATCATTGTAAATCATACAATATCCACAATACAGCAGCAATTCTAAAATTTGTTGTGCAAACTCTTTTCTTTTAAATTTGTCCCTACAAAGTTTATACATATTAAAAATATGGTAGTCCAAACTCACCTAAGCATAATTCCTGCGTGTGTGTATGTGATCGCTCGTGTGTGTATGTGTGTGTGTGTATGTGATCGCTCGTGTGTGTATGTGTGTATTCCACAATCAGGCCAGGGACCATCTGGAACACGGGGACAGTCCGTGTTTTTCAACCTAGTGCAAACAGTTGCACATTTGAAAAGCAATCGTAGGAGGGCATCCTGATTTTGTTTTACTGTTCAAATTTGCAATTGTTCGCACTAAGTTTAAAAAAACAGACCGTCACCATTTTCCAGATGGTCCCCGGCCTGAATGTGGAGTGTCGTACTTATGCCCCTGTGTGGTGGCATTTACAAACGCGTATGTACACACACACACACACACACACACACACACACATGCTGTTTTCACTGTCAATCGGGTACGTAATTGATTACAGACATGCTAATGAGGACGTGTGTGTGTGTGATATTTGACCGCCAATTGCGGATGCACTTCGTTCCAACCGGGGACGAGCATGTGGGTAAAATTTTTGTGTGTGATTTTAGACATGCAATTGGGGATGAATTTTGTGCACAGTAAAAAGCAATCGTATAAGGGCGTCATCATCTTTTTTTTACTGTGCACAAAAATCGTCCCCAATTGCTTGTTCAAAATCACACACAAAATTTTACACACATGCGTGTCCCCGGTTGGAATGAAGTGCATCCACAATTGGCGGTCAAACATCACACACACACACACACACACACACACACACGTTCCTCATTTGTATGTCTGTAATCATTTAAAAATTATATCTCCAATCAATGGACAAAAACTCACATAGTAGGTGTGTGTGTGTGTGTGTGTGTGTGTGTTGTGTGTGTGTGTGTGTGTGTGCGTGCGTGCGTGTGTGTGTGTGTGTGTGTCAAAATGACCCCCAGACATCCCTCTGACTAACATGACCTTAGTAATAATGACATCACTTTAAGTTGTGGCAAGGGAATATATATGAACTTCATCAGCAGAAAAACATATATCCAGCTGACATTCGTGATTATGCTCTCAGTCAACTACGAGGTCCCAGTCGGTTCCAAGGTGGCCAAATCCTACTGCGTTAGCAGCAATCGACCCATAACAATTTTTTATCACCGTCACTTAGGCAGAAATGTGAGGGAGCCTTGGGGAATTCCTGAGGATTACAACCTTGACTAGCATCAGTTAGTCATGTTTATTTTTTTAATGTTTTTTTTGGGGGGGGGGAACAAACATTATATGCAAATTTGCAACACATGAAATAGTTCAGGGTTCCCAGAATTTCATGGAAATAAAACTCCCTAATTTCTCCCTGACGTTCCCTGACGGAAGTTAAAAGTTCCAGGATCATGATTTAACCTACTTCTTTCTTGCCTTATGTCCATACCGTGGACACGAGGCGAGAAAGTCAGACAACTGGACAAACAAAAATGATAATTCCCTCATTCTTCTAGGATTTAAGGGACAATTTTCAAATTCCCTGACTTTTCACTGGCTAGAAAGAAGGATAGTCACTTTCAAGGGTTTCCATGATTGCCATGTTGCTGGGAAGCAGTTGTGGCAAGGGTTGAGAGGTACACTTTTACCATTATACCTTTGACAAAAATATTTTGTATTGTTACGTGCAGGCATTAGGCTAGACGTGTGTATGTAGGTGATAAAGCAGTTTGATATTAAAAGGAGTATAGTAGTTACAACATAAGTCATGAACATATCACCCAAGCCCCTGTCACAATCTGTATCTAAAGAGGGGGATAGTCCTGTAACTCGGATCCGTTGCGGGTTTTGTGGGCCTGCGGGTACCAGGTTGACCCAACCTGGCGGGTATTTCAGCCCGTTGGGCTCATCGTGAGCCCGATAACCCACATTTGAAAGTTGGAGTACGTTGTTATACAGAATTTTCTGTTTACTGATTGTTACTAAATAGTAACCTTACAGGTTTTTTTTCTTAATTCTAAGTTCTAATGAAGATTGCAGAGAAAAAAACACGATTAAGTTAGTGATGAAATGGATCATAGCCTCAAATATCTTATTTCATTCAAGTTACTGTTATTTGACTTTACTCATAATGTTACGATTTACGAGCTGGGATGAGCTGGACAGTTACTTTGCTGGACCAGTTACTGCTGGACAGTTACTGGGGAACAGCAAATTGGTTCTACAAACCTAGAGATACAGAATTGTGGCGCAAACATACTGAAGCCTTCATCCAGCAGTCGACAGAAAACAGCTGATGACGAATGTTTGATACTTTTTGTATTTCCTTCATAAGGTTTTCTTTTGTCTTACATTAGGAAGAGTAAGACGAAGACGCACATAATCGACAATTCGGCAGTCAGGACTCGTGATTGTGAGACCCCTTCTTCCCATCAGTTCCTGACAATAATCTATATCACCGTCGGTCGGGGCTGTCATCACTTCGTCATTAGTCACGGAAAAACGATGGAATTAAATGGGTTAAATTGCGAGTTAATGGGTTATTCAACCAGCTATCTATTTTAATGGGTTCGCAGGCTATCGCGGGTCGGGTTACTGGATTCCGGGTTACAGGACTAGAGGGGGAGGGGCAATTTTAGTGTGGTTACACCAAAGGAATAAATTAACAATGTTGAACTTAATTAAATCTTTTCTTTATTAATTGAATTGCACAGGAAATTAGTTTTTAGTTCATACTTTCACAAGTCTACACTTTTTATTGAGCCCCGATCCATTTGTGGTATGATCATGCTGGGACTACTGAATACCGCTGTGCAAGATTTAGGAAATTTGGATTGTATCAAGGATTTTAGGTTTCAACACAGGTGAAGGAAAAAAATATTATCAAGGAAGTTTATATATAATCAAGAAAGTTTATTTTTACTTTTGTATGTAAACATGTTCTGTAAAAATGTTAAAAGGGAGTGTGTAGTACCAGGAAAAATACAGACTAAAAATATCTAGTCAGCTGACTTACCCTTCCATCATAACTGCACTGAGGTGTGCGTGTGTGTGTGTGTGTGTGTGTGTGTGTGTGTTTTGGGGGGGCAGGGGAGGGGGGTCTATTCTTGAAGTGGTAAGATTGCAATTAATGTAACAGCTGCTGATTTCCAGAAAGATACAAACATGCAAGACTATATCCAATTAATGTAAACGTGGAATATACAACTCTTCGTCTTCTCAGATATTATCACTGGATCAATCAGCAATGTCTGGTCATCTAAAAAGTTATACCATGTCTCAACAATTGGCTACATGAAGTGAAAATTTTGTAATATATAGCCATAAAAAATGTAAACTAATTGTAAACTTTCTGATGTGCTGGCAACATGGACTGCATAAACTATGTAATTTGAGCCAAATGGCCCTAAAACTTGTTATTATCATTATTTTATTCATCAAGTCATACATAAGGTATGTCGGTATTTTGGTATATCGATTTTTAATGATATTTCAATTTGTCGGTATTGCCGGTATAGCCATTGACAAAATATCGCTGTATCGACTTTTTCCGATATTCTGTTTTTCTCCGATATTTTCTTCCATATATCGACAAAATATCAACATCCATTTGCAAGTCATGTTACATTTATTCTTTCCTTCCACAACAAATTGCCTTCAAAAGAGATATTTCTGTGAATATTCACGCCGAATTTGCTGATTGCGGAACGCTTTCACATGCACAGACATGTCGCATGTCACATCAAAAGTCGCCACTCAATTCTTGCCAACTTGTGCGCGCCCGGAGAGATTTGAGGCTTTTGACTATCCTGTCAGTTACCGTTGAGGGCGTATGTCAAGAAGGCGGAAATAGCTGACCGCTCAGTTTTAATTCTGCGATCTCATATTTTTATTGCGCATGCGAGCGAGGCTGACATGCGGAGGGAAATTCTTTTGTAAAGACGTTTATAATCCGTATTTTGGTGAGTCATAGAATTCATTGTTGTTGATATTTGTTATTAATGATAGTGGTATGTTCTTGTAAAAAATATTTTTACCTATACATCGTTTCAACTGTCATATGGTCGGTCAACAATTGACTGATGGTTTCAGTCCCACACATTGTCATCGATGTTGTGCATGTAGTCCCTATGGCATCGAGTCAACTCGGGCATTTGCTTGAGTTGGCATGCTACCGGTATACCGAGTTTTAACGATATTTTTTCAGCAATATCGGTATACTGGAAATTTGTTATACCAACATTCTTTAATCATACATACAAAAACATGCAAATTGAACTAGGAAACAAAAAAGCTGTTGCCTTACAGGCATTTAGCTCCTATATATTATAATCACTTATAACTGCGCTTTTCCCATTAGGCCCAAAGCGGCTTCAATTGATAGCAACTACGTAATCTAAAACATACAAACGCTAAAAAAGATGGTTTTTTAATGCCATTTTTGAAAGTAGGTTTTGATGAAGACTGTCTTATTGTAAGTTGGCAAATCATCAGTAATTTTGAAGCTGACACAGTAAATGTTCTATCACTGGCTAATGTGCGAGTAACTGAATATGTGAGACGGAGAGGGTCACTAGCTGACCTAAGTGATCTGGTGGGTGTATAAATTCAGACAATTGCATAAGTACTCTGGAGCCTGGTTATTAAGTGTTCTGTAGACAAACAAGAGTAGTTTGAAAATTATTCTCTGTTTCAAGGGAAACCAGTGTAGTGAGTTCAAGAGTGGTTGAGAAGGGTGATCACGAGAAACTTGCTCCTAAATGTATGCTTTCAGGTTTCAGAATGAAAAGTAGCCTGCAAGCCAACAGATAGCCAAATAACAACAGACTATCTAAAATCTCAAGTAATCTTGTCACCCATTTATCTGGCCTGAAATATTTCAGCTCTGTTTGAAATTTTTAAATAGTGCATACTATTGAGTGAAATAGTTGTTACTAGTTAAAGTTACTGAAAGTAGGCTTACTAGTTTTGAATCTGGTGTAACCAGGCAGTAAGGAACATTAAAATGAACATTGTTTGTGTTGCAAGGAGGTGGGGGGGGGGGGGCGATTTGAATATGACTATTTGAAGGTACAAACAGGTAACAAACAAAACTATTGTATTTGTTTTGCAGAATGTATAATCCTTCAGTTGGAGGTTACAAGAGTTTGTCATAAATAAACCTGCAAAAACAGGAAGTATAATACCTTCAA
>JZLH01S0016895.1:0-22478 GCA_001188425.1 Eucidaris tribuloides | reverse complement strand
GTATTGTAACCGAGGTAAAATTTCAAAGTAAGTGGGAATCGACATCTAAATGAAAGTAATGAAAGGATCATCTGTTTCTTCTTCCGTACATCCGTTCGCTGAGGTATTGATAGATTGATAACGTGACCTCCGATCGAAAAATGCATCATGATGCTGTACAACAACCATGAAATCCCTAATGATAAGCCCACTGGGTTAAAAGATAAAAGGTCGTGGACCTTTGTAAGTTGATACTACTTTGTCACCATGGTAATCTAATCACAACTGATGTAATCTTAATCAAACTTGGATTCAATTTACTGTGATTTCATGACGCACTGGTAGGATTAAAAATCGCATTTTTTTTTTCGTCCTGTATATGATATTAAAAACACTTCTATTTCACTTCGAGGTTTTAGGTAAGAACGAACTCAAAATGTTCGCTGGGATGTGGCATACCATTGACTAAAAGGTGATCGAAGGGACCGAGGTCTATTAAAATAGGACATAAATGCTTTTAAACCAAACTGATGCCTAAAGTTCGTTTCCCTGCTGTAACATACCAGCCCATCACATGCACATTTACAACACTTTCAAAGCTTCTCATTATACTGATGCAGATACTGTCTATCCGGAGAAACATATGCAAAAGGAAGATAATGGTTTCAAGTATGTTTTTCAAATCAGGCTCCATGCATTTCCCCTAGAATGGCATAGAGTCATGATAGTCACACAGAACTAGGCCAGTGTGATCATTATCTCTGAGACACAATACGTATACTCCTCAACAAGATGCGGGATTCCGAAGATAACTGAGGACGAAACGGATTTGGTTTGGGATTAGATCCCTCGGTAACATACCGCAAAGGGGTATAGCATGTCTCATGTGGCCGCTAGCTTCGTCCACCCTTGATTAAGAACAGCGAAAGCTGACATGCAAAGGGAAGACACAAGGTATGATATATACTCACTGCCTGAAAATACATCCTGTTTTCCCCATGTTTTGCGGTGATTTAAAGAGAATGACAGAATTGGAAGTGGTCCTCAACTTAGGACATAATATCAGCAGAAACAAGAATACTGTTTAAGGTATCTCCTATGGACACTTCAGTGTCAAACATTAGGCTTTGTTGCACAACTATTATCAGAAACTGCCTTGGCATTCAAATTTAGCGTGTAGTTCCCTAATGGTTCAATTTCTATCAGATTCATACGTTAATTAAATACCAATAGATGAATGCTTGTTAATCCAGAGACAAATAAATCCTTGCAGCCTAAATATACAATCGAATTCGTGCATAATTATGCTGGCATATGTTTAAACTCATTTAGTTCATGACGAGGTTTTTTTTTCTTGTTAAATGGTGTAGAAATATTATCCACTCTTGTCAATAAATTACGGTCTTAAACGGGCAAAAATAGCAACAAAAAACAACGATCATTTCGATAAACTAAATATGATATTTTCTTTTCTCTGAGTAGCCTTCAGTTTCTAATGGTTATTTATGTATGTCCTCTGTGGTATACACGAGCACGAAGAGTCCGCCACAACGACTCCACAACAAATTACAAATACACTGTCTGCAATTACCTTATCGTGGAATTAAACCTTTACGTTGCGTAGCGACGTCTGTCATAGAATTAACCTATATTCTCGTAGCATTGCAAAGCAAATGAGGTGAAAAGGCTATGAATAACATTTCAGACCTAGATTACACTGTCCGTGAATAGGCCGCAAACGCAAGTACTTAAAAGGGTCAACCGTGCTTGAACGTAGGGCGATTACCCTGCTAATTCGTGTTTTGAAGAATTTTTTTACTGCTCTCTTATTAAGTGGGATGGTACTACATCTTCAATTGTGTTTAAAGTGATGATCTGTTATCGTAATTCATTGGCTTAAATGGCGTGTCGCGACGTAAGTTTTTTTTTTATATTTGAAAAAAAAATACTTGAAGATAATGCTTAAATGACCTCACAACAGAATAAAACAGACAGTAGATACCAGTAAGATTGAAAGCACAGAAGCTAGTTTTTATTTTGTTCCAGGGGCACGTCATAAGCCATGAAATCAGTAAAATCTATGAGAAGCAAACTGCAGTGACGGACTCGTCGTAGACACGTCACGTTTACATTTTCATCACCCGAGAATGACATAACTGTTGCTATCATGTGTTAATGCGTTATGTCTTTTCTGTTCTAGGCCACAGGCAAAATAAAGCAGTTTCATTTCCGAGTTGAACTGAAACTGCAATGTGAAATTTGTTAGTGAGGCATTTTTGTAACGGATATTGCTTTAATGATTATTTTTGTATAAGACACAAGGAAGGTAAAAATCGACGTGACAAAATCAGGAGTGCACAACATAAATATTGCTTCTGCAATCATGTTATCACGTAAAATGAACTCGATCGTAGAAGATAGTACAGAGTAATTGAGAAGTAACTGAATGTTAACATGGAGTTTTTACACGAAAATTCAATGTACGCTATTAAAGAAAAGCGAACAATACGTACAATGCTATCACAGGTAAACACTTTAGAGATCTCTGAACTTTTCGTTCTTTCATTAGGTAATGTGCTACGTATATTCTCATAACGTATTCTGGCGACCTTTCAAAAGCTGCTATTATCCTGCATGAATATTTAAAATCCTACTGGGTCTTAAAAGATCTGGTTTGGATGCTACCCGAGCGCCTCTATTTTCAACACACATGATATCACAAATTGTAATATCACGTTGTCACGTTAGTGATATATCTGACAACATTTCACTTTATTTGCTGAAACATTAAACCATGATAGAGTATTGTTTTTAATATCAAAAATGGGTAATTACAGTGTGTCCCAGAAAAAAGGAAACCGAGATTGATGAAGATATTTTTATATCTTAATAACAAATATGAAAAGAAAATCGCACATGGTTGGAAAGCATATTTTCTCTTCTTGAATTTGATACTGGTCACAGAGATTCCCATTTATGCATGGCTGAGCAAAGACAATAAGAAGGGACACAGTCATAAAATCATTTGCACGAGCAAATTTGAAATTCAAACTGTCATGCTTGAATGTATTCAGAATATCTTCGACATTGAAGGATATCATTGAAAAGCTGATTTTATCTTCTTTCATATGATACCACATTTGTGAAAAATAAGCGTTGCATGAGAACAGACAATTTGAAATGATGCCTGTTTTCAGAAATGTTCCAAAATGCATTCATTTACCCTGTTTTCTGGATTTGGCAGCCGGCAACCAAGAAATTACCTTGCGAACATGATTCGGAGCCCATTGTTGAGCAAGATATTGTGTGAAGTCAGCCCTGTGTGAACCTTTTTGTTTAGCTCGTTTCCAATTGCTAAAAATGTATCCAATTAAAAAATCACGCTAAAACAGGCATGTATTAATTTTACTTTTTCTCCGGCATACATTATTCGTTTTTTACGCATGAGGTGTCAGATAAAAGAAGAAATCATGAATGTTTATGTCATGCTTTTGTTTTTTAAAAATGATTACATTTACTACCATGAAAATGGACTCAAAGATGGAATATGCGCGTGCAAATGAAATTTTGATAGCACCAATATTCATTGTTTTAATTCAATAATGCGTGAACGATTAATAATAAATTATGTATCAAATGAAAGAAGAGGAACACAGCTTTACAATCATGCTTAATTCATTGAAGGAATCATTCATTATGATGTTTTTGCCCTGAAATCCGGTTTCCTTTTTTCTGGGACACACTGTATATCGTATAAGATGCAGTGCATGCATAGGTCACGGGTGATGTTTGGCCATGCACATCTTGAGAGTACGAGCATAATATTCCAAAGTTGTGTAGTCTTTTTCGTTTATTTGTTCATTCAATTAATTTAGATAGCTCGATATCAAAGTTTAGCTTTTTTTTTAAATCAAACCTCCACATTCATGACCATGGTAAATTTGTCTTCAAATTTTTACTAGGATGTTAGTTGTTGTTTTTTTTAAATGCCAATCGGAATATTCGTAACACATGAGGCCTTAATATGAACTAGATTTTTTGAAGTATGGATACATACATTTACAATACACAGTCATGGATTGTATCAATTGTTTTTGACAAATATTGCGCAGAGCACATGCATTCCCGAATGGTGCATATGCATGTCTATAGCTTTAATGAGGACCCTTCCGTGTGTGTCAATGCACAAGCTTGCTGGATAATGCCCCATTGTGATGGGTTGCATAAATTGCTTTTGACAAATATTGTAGAGAGCACGTACATTCCTAAATGGTGCGTATAGATCCATCACGTGGTATTAACGAAGACCTATTTAGTTTTCTTTCTATTTTGTCAATGCACAAACTTGCAAGATAATGAACTTTGTTCACCACACGTGAAAATTGCAATTGCAACGGATTTCATGCGTAGATTTCGCTCTATTTTTCTTTTATTTACCGCTTATCTAATGTTTCCCTTCAATCTTCACACCAATAATTCCTGTCTTCCAAGATATTGAGACATCTCCTACTTTTTTTATTCAACGGCTACAAAAAAAGACACAGCGCGACAATGGTTTTCTTTCTCAAGCAAAAAAAATCCCAATTTCTTGTTACCTTCATACATGAATGAAAAAAAAAACTCAAATCTAGTCTTTTGCATTGTTATGATATCGCCGTCAAATAATTCTCCAACTTTCCGCGTAACACATCTCCCGAGAGAGACAATTTGCCTGTGTCGATGATTTATTCAAAGTGGTGTGGGTGTTTCTATCCGTATCTCGCAGGAAATATTAACTCGAGAACTAGTATTTCCGAGTCGTTTGATGTTTGAACACCAACGTAATGCATTAAAAGCCGAGGTTTGTAAATGTGTACCTTTTTTTCAGGTTTTACAAATTATGGTGTGTAATGGATCGTTAGCAGAGTGAAAGGGTATTGAGGTTACATAAAGCCGGAAATTATGAATGGAAATGCCAAGGTGTAATTCAAGAAAAGATTGAAGCCGGATTAAAAAAAATGGCGGTGGAGGAGAAGAAAAAAAGAAGGAGAAGAAGAAGAAAAGAAAAAAGAAGGAGGAGGAGAAAGAAGAAGAAGAAGAAGAAGAAGAAGAAGAAGAAGAAGGAGAAGACAGAAGAAACAGAAAGAAGATGAAGGCCAAAAAGAAGAAAAGGGAAAGAGGAAGACAAGGAAGAAAAAGAAGAAGGAGGAGAAGAATAAAAAGAAAAAAGAGGAAGGAAGAGAAAGAGAAGAAGAAATATGATGATCGTGATGACGATAATGGTGATTATGAATATGATAACGATGATAATGATGATGATGATGATGATGATGATGATGATGATGATGATGATGATGATAATGAAAGAAGAAAGTAGGAGAAGAAAATGAAAAGGGTAAGAAGAAGGCATATGATGATGATGATGATGATGATGATGAAAGAAGAAAAATGATGATGATACGGAAGACGTCCCTAAATATCTCTTACGAAATGGTCTTATTATAATGAAGATAATTTTGAAGGATATTGTTCATGGGAAAACGAAATAATCCATATACTTTCTATTGTTACTACATCAGAAATCCAGGTCAAGCCAATACCTTCGGAAAAATAAACCAGCTATTTTACTTGTCGCAAAGGACGTATGGCAACATCGTAGTATTAAAAAATACTCATCCTATAGACCTAGCCTACATGTGCCTAAGTCACGATTTGACACCACATATCTCATTCGTATGCATATAGGGTTTATGCATGAATCAAAGAGATTAAGTACGGATCCAGAATTCAGGCATATCACCTAAAGGGTTAATAGCTGGTGAGACAAGAGTCAGAAAGCCATAGGAGTTCTCGTGTCTCACGCCTTGACGCCTCCAACGGCAAACGGGTGAAAAAGTCACTCTCCACCGTCACTTAAATCTTCCCTCCCCCTCAACGTAGCCACGCGGTCGTGCTACTGTTGACTAACATATACTTTGGAACAGCGTCACGTTAACTACATAATTGATGCCCTCTGGACAGACACATTTTACAACTTCAGGAGTGCCGCATAAATATATTCATGCGTTCTTCGAGAGCGTATTCATTGAAACGTAAATATTTCATGACCTATACACTCAAGTACAGTGGTGACGGTGATTTGAACAGCACCGAAATATAAGAAATATTTGTCAGTCAGCGCTCGGATGACATGTTGTGAAGTCGAAAATATAAGGACATCATAGCCACTGATTTTATGAGTTGTGTGTTCGAATGAAGCCACAGCTACTAGTTCATTTGTAAATGTTGTGATGTCTTCATCACTTCTTTCTTCCCACATTTCTCTTCCATCTCACAAACACGCATACACACGCATGTAAACAAACATTCATACTCACGCTCATACCCTCACAAACACACACACACACACACAAACACTAAAACACACACAAAAACAAACACACACATAAGCACACACAAACACTAAAACACACACAAAACAAACACACACATAAGCACACACACATTCAAACACACAAAACACACACACACACAAACACAAACACATACAAACACAGACACACTAACACACACACTCACACTCATACACACACACTCACACACACAGGCAAACATACACACTCACACTCACACATAAATACCGAGGGAGACTATTACGAACAAAACTCATGAGCCAAACTTTTTCCTTTACCCTCTCATAATCTTGGTCAATTAGCTTGATCCTCCGAGTTAGGGAATTGATTGCATATGGGGCCCAATTTATGGGAATTGAGGACATAAAGAGATCAAAACGGAGGTACGTTGAAACAGGCAGAAAAGTCCAGAACTATTCCAGAAAAGGATAAGACGAATGTCTTAGCTGAGTAGTTACTTTGGAAGGTTCTTAGAGACAATATCATAGGTAGGATTATTTTTCCAGGCGAATCAGCCATGTAGTCAAAGGTAGGAAATTGATTAAAAGGGTTAACCTAAATTGTTCCTTAAAATGGTGACAGGTGAATGATCCGTATGACATATTCAAAGTTCAGAAAGAGCTCATGCTTTGGTTATGTCAGAAGACAGAAGAAACAGAAAGAAGATGAAGGCCAAAAAGAAGAAAAGGGAAAGAGGAAGAAAAGGAAGGAAAAGAAGAAGGAGGAGAAGAAGAAGAAAAGAAGAAAAATAAAAGGAAGGAGGAGAGGAAGGAAGAGAAGAGAAGAAGAAAGATGATGATCGTGATGACGATAATAGTGATGATGAATATGATAATGATGATGATGATGATGATGATGATGATGATGATGAAAGAAGAAAGTAGGAGAAGAAAGAAAAGGGTAAGGAGAAGGAATATATGATGATGATGATGATGATGATGATGATGATGATGATGATGATGATGATGATGATGATGATGAAAGAAGAAAAAGAAGAAAAATGATGATGATACGGAAGACGTCCCTAAATATCCCTTACGAAATGGTCTTATTATAATGAAGATAATAATCCATATACTTTGTATTGTCACAACATCAAAAATCCAGGTCAAGCCAGTACCTTCGGAAAAATAAACCAGCTATTTTACTTGTCGCAAAGGACGTATGGCAACATCGTAGTATTAAAAAATACTCATCCTATAAACCTAGCCTGCATGTGCCTAAGTCACGATTTGACACCACATATCTCATTCGTAGGCATATAGGGTTTATGCATGAAACAAAGAGATTCCGTACGGATCCAGAATTCAGGCATATCACCTAAAGGGTTAATAGCTGATGAGACAAGACTCAGAAAGCCATAGGAGTTCTCGTGTCTCACGCCTTGACGCCTCCAACGGCAAACGGGTGAAAAAGTCACTCTCCACCGTCACTTAAATCTTCCCTCCCCCTCAACGTTGCCACGCGGTCGTGCTACTGTTGACTAACATATACTTTGGAACAGCGTCACGTTAACTACATAATTGATGCCCTCTGGACAGACACATTTTACAACTTCAGGAGTGACGCATAAATATATTCATGCGTTCTTCGAGAGCGTATTCATTGAAACGTAAATATTTCATGACCTATACACTCAAGTACAGTGGTGACGGTGATTTGAGTAGCACCAAAATATAAGAAATATTTGTCAGTCAGCGCTCGGATGACATGTTGTAAAGTCGAAAATATAAGGACATCATAGCGACTGATTTTATGAGTTGTGTCTTCGAATGAAGCCACAGCTACTAGTTCATTTTGTAAATGTTGTGATGTCTTCATCACTTCTTTCTTCCCACGTTTCTCTTCCATCTCACAAACACGCATACACACGCATGTAAACAAACATTCATACTCACGCTCATACCCTCACAAACACACACACGCACACACACACACACACAAACACTAAAACACACACACAATAACAAACACACACATAAGCACACACACATACAAACACACACAAACACATACACATACACACACACAAAACACACACAACCACAAACACATACAAACACACACACTTACACAGACACACTTACACACACACTCACACTCATACTCACACACACACTCACACACACAGACAAACATACACACTCACACTCACACACAAATACCGAGGGAGAGTATTACGAACAAAACTCATGAACCAAACTTTTTCCTTTACCCTCTCATAATCTTGGTCAATTAGCTTGATCCTCCGAGTTAGGGAATTGATTGCATATGGGGCCCAATTTATGGGAATGGAGGACATAAAGAGATCAAAACGGAGGAAAGTTGAAATAAAGGTCCAGAACTATTCCAGAAAAAGATAAGACGAATGTCTTAGCTGAGTAGTTACTCTGGAAGGTTCGTAGATACAATATCATAGGTAGGATTGTTTTGCCAGGCGAATCAGCCATGTAGTCAAAGGTAGAAAAGTGATTAAAATGGTTAACCTAAAATGTTCCTTAAAAGGGTGACAGGTGAATAATTTCCGTATGACATATTCAAAGTTCAGAAAGAGCTCATGCTTTGGTTATTGAAGAAGAAGAAGAAGAAGAAGAAGAAGAAGAAGAAGAAGAAGAAAAGAAGAAGAAGAAGAAGAAGAAGAAGGTGGAGGAGGAGAAGAAGAAGAAGATTAAGGAAGAAGAAACGGAACAAGAAAAAGAAGAAGAGAGGAAGGAGGAAAAAGGAAGAAGACAACTTGTGATGAACATGATGACGATAGCGATAATGACGTCGATAATAATGATAATGATGATGATGATGATGATGATGATGATGATGATGGTGATGATGGTAATGGCAGTGGTGATGGTGATGATGATGACGATGAAAAATTAATCGAGACTGTCAGACTGCCAAGTTATTATCACCTGTTTTTACTATAAAATTAAAAAACATGTTACTCGACGTAAATCACTTTACTTTTTTCCTTTTCAGTTTGACAAAATCAGTAAAGCATCGATAACTTCATGGTTTCAAAGAGATGCGCAGCATGTGTCTTTAAGGCTACAGGACAAGTATAATTAAGAAAAGCAATGAGACTCTTTTTACTCGCGGCTCATGGACTCGTAGTTACTGCGGCGTGTAAGCGTGATTACAACTCCTCTTACTCAATAAAATATGCCGTACAGTAACCCTGGCCCAGCAGTTATCACCTGGATTTGCGAGGCTGCATCGCAGGGATGAAACGGTTACCATGGAAACCTAAGAGTCTCGTCTCGTCCTACATTAGCTGCGTGTTAGAATAAATGTTGGCTCTTGTGAATAGGCTGGGGTACTGTGTATACCTGAGCTTATCAGTATTTGATGAAAGACAGTAATACGTCTTCGTAGCATGATCTATTTGTGTGGATTTCATGTAGATATCGTGCAGTTAAGGGTGATGACTGGGGAGTATCTGGGGGCAAGAGGTGTCATAATTCACGCCGGGATAAGGCTTGCTTTAAGTATAATTCACTTGGCCCCAATTTTCGCCTGTCAGCTCGTGATATTACTTCGGTGAAATTATCTGCCACGAGTTATTAATGTCTTTGCTGCTATTTTGAACTCTGTAATCATTCGATAACCTCTATAGAGTGCGGAGTATAATTTAACGAACTCTTTCGTGATCTTATATACAAACATTTATAGTTTGTAGGGGTGGGCAGGGGAGATTATTGTATTCATAACACCAACATCTACTGTTGTTTAGACAGGTTAGATTTAGTATTATAATATCGATGTGAGTTCATTTGAAACCTCCCCATCTCAGTGTTGCCGTGCTGACATCTGTGTTTCAATGAATCTTTTATTTATTTATTCATCTATGTATATTTATATTTAACTATGTACATCTATCTATTCATTTGTCTATCATTGCATATAACTGTTTTTATCTTGCATCTAATTATGCCTCTACGCCTTTCTTAGATTAAACAATCTATCCATCAATATATCTTCGTTCTATCTATCTATCTATCTATCTATCTATCCATCTACTGTATCCAGCTATTTATCTATTTATTTATCTTTCTATCTGCATGTCTATCTATTTATTGCTATTTCATTATCACCTACTTTGAACTTCTCTGTTCCCTGTTCATGTCATTTTTTATCTTTGTTCATTTCAAACAAGAAGTTCTAGCTGAAGCTGTACGTATCAGGTTTTTTTTACTATGACAATAATAAAAGAGACATGAGGGAATTTAACTACGATCTTAGTAGTGTCTCCGAATTAATTCCTTGTTTGTAATATTATAATATTAAATTCGTTGATTTTAGGTAGGGTTGGGTGAGCATGACTTCATGATATTAATATCACTCATTTAGAACTTCCCGTTCAACTAAAAATGGCCGGTTTTATTATATTTTTTATGAGCACGTAGCGATATCCGGTGTAAAGTGTTTAAAAATAGGGCGTGATATATCGTCGTCGATCCCGAGAGAAATTCAAAGGATTCACACTTAGGAACTTCACGCTTGTACCATAACAAACCATCTATATTCACAATCGATTTCACCGTCTTATCCAAATCCAGGGACCCGGAGACACGGCTTAAATTCACAAGAGGTGCCTGGTATTCAGAGAGAGTCCCTGGTGCATTGTTCCGTTTCCTATTGAAGCACCTAAAAGCTGGAGAAAGAAGTCTTTATGCTCTTTACCAAACACAAACTTTCGCAAAATCCATATTGTCATAGTCATTGCCACCCTGCACTTGGCGTATAGCAGGTGTCGTTGTTTGCCTAGCAACGAATGACGTCAAAGCTTCCTAGGTTTCGAGCCCCCGCGCGCCGCCCGGATGATGGGAGATGAGCAAAGACCCGAAGTCGACGTGTGCTAAATGACAAACTTTGTAAATGAGATTGGGGCGGATCAGGGATGACAATGCGACATTAGGGAAATTAGAAATGATTCTAAGAAATGGCCCCGCAGTTATGAAAAATGGATGTTAACGCTCACATGCACCGTAATAATACCCTATAGCTTGATATTATAAAACCTTCGAATGATACATGTGATGTTGCATGTGTACAAAGTTACTTTAAGGAAGATGAAACGGGCAGGGAACAGTAATAAGTTTTTTGTTTTGTTTTTCACATTGTGAGAATTGTAAGAATCGTGGTACATGCCCTACCAAAAAACACAATGTCGTCCACAGCATGTTCACTTTCTAAAGACAGTGTGAACACATTGTGGCACTATGTGGATTTATTTTTCATAGTGTGACACTGTGATTACTGTGTGGTCTTAGAGGTCACACTGTGATGAGCGTGTGTTATTCTGGCTACTGTGTGCATTTGGTGCATTTTCACAGAGTGACACTGTGATCACTGTGTGAACATTAATTTTTATCTGCTCGAATTGTGTAAATACTAAGGTATTTTTGTGCCAAAGCTAGAAAATTAAAATACTTCTTCAACATCGGCAGTAGATAGCGGATTTAATATATCACATTATCTGTTAAAGACCAGTATCTTTCACTGACATAAGTGTTTGTAACCTACTCATTCATAAGAGTGATCGTTTGTTGTGCTGCTGGCAAAATATATTCTCCGCCTTTAAATCTCCTACTATTAATTTAAGACAGGGCTTGATATACGTCACGTAGTAAAACAAAAGGTAAAATGGGGTAAATTAAATTTTGTCATAAAAATGTGATACTGTCATACTTTTTTCTCTCATGCGTACATCTATTGCTCGCACAAGTGCAAACAGTTGAGAAGAAGTAGATGTGGCAGCAGTCGTTGAAGCTTTTTTTCATCATTCTTTCTTTCTTTCTTCTTTTTTTTTCTTCTTCTTCTTAGTAATAGTAAAAGTAGTATATGCAGTACAGTTGTTGCTGTTGTTGTTGTTGTTGTTCTTCTTCTTCTTCTTCTTCTTCTTCTTCTTCTTCTTCTTCTTCTTCTTCTTCTTCTTCTTCTTCTTCTTCTTCTTCTTCTTCTTCGTTATTTTCCTCCTTCCCTTCCTCTTCCCCATTTTTCTACTACGTTTTTTTAATGTCTTCTTGTTTATCCACTTTTGGAGTCGCGCCCGTGAAAATGTTGGGGCGGGACAAACATATGGTTTTTCCCCAGCCTCATAATTTTGACAACTTGTAAAATTCATAAAATTTAAAACGTTATTTAAACATCAATGCAAGGCACTACAGGCCATTAAACTTTACACAAAATATCACATTTAATTTTGCGACACCGCTGTATGGACTTTTTTGCAATTAAGAATCAACTTGGTTTGTGTCGTCTGTCTGTGTTTCAGTTCGGTAAACGAAAGACAGAAATTGCATCGTCAATCTCATTTATTTGGTATGATATATTATCCCACGAGACAATGAAAATAATAAGCGCTCACTCTCGTGATAGTCGTGTTACAGTAAATCTTATATACCTCATATAAAGATTCTTGTCATTGATTGGTCAAAACTGTATAACGTGATACGGCGATAATCTATCTATCATTGCCTCGAGGGTTTAGGGGTGCCTGTCACTTGACCTAAGGTCAAATGATAGGAACCCCAAACCCTGTGATAGGTCGTCGTAAACCCTCGATCTTGCCCGCGCACACACGTACGTACGCGCATACCTGTATGCACCAAAGATGATACAGCACCGCGAAGCACAGCGGCGCTTTAGGATCTTTGGTACGCACGGCGCGGCGTTTAGCGCGAGCTAGCGCGACAAGGTAGCTGTAAAGATTCGGAATAGGCCTACTGATGAAGAGGATTTCAGGATTTAGAACATTTACTGAAGATAGCCGATGGTAAAAATACAAAGAGATAAATCAAGTACCCGGCCTTGTCTTTGAGAATTGAGGATTAGGCCTACTTCAACATGCAACATTGGCGACATCGCTAGGTTAGTACGACTACGTTATTCGCACGGTACGTACATAATACACGCGACGACTGCGGTTATCGCACACTGCTATACGCGCAGCGCATGTTGTTTTAACATGATTTCAACATGATTGCGAGTGATTTAATAATGGAATTCTATTCATACCACACGTAGCTGTTAGACTGTGACTTACAGTTAGACTGATTCATGAGACATGAATCATTTTAGAGGATCATGAGGTATATAAAACAAATATTGGCTGCTCTGTAATCGGATGGTGTTCTCAATTTATCGCTCCCTCGTGCTGTTCATACCGCCTTCTATTTCAACCCCTCGCTAGCGCCTGCGCGGTGGATGAAGAAGGGCTCGGTATGAACAGCAACCTCGGAGTGATAATTTCCACCACCATCCTCAAGAGGCAGTCAATATTTGTTATATAACTGGTACTTGTACGACGATAGTTATCACACTACGAATTATTGGATGGTGTCGAAGTTTATAATTACAACATTTGCGCACAACTGTTTATGGCTCTATATGTTATCAACACGCCAATTTCGTTCAAAATTGCACGCGAGTTATTACGAAAAGGAGGATTAAGAAAAAAGATTTAATAATGGAGAGTGACCCGTTCCAACCGACAAGTAATATTGGGCAACTCTATCGGCGGAGGTAGTTTGCTTTTCACCTTCTACCCACCACGGAGAGCAATCAATGTTCTATCCGTTAAACTCATTTGCATCATTATTAAATTGGCCAAAAGTTACCGTGAATAATAACGGGGAGATTGTGTTGTATCTTGTCAATTCTAATTACCTAGTTTTATATTGACCGGTAATTATTTCTGGCGTTGGTGTTACGTCACTCACCGCTGTACTCTTCAAGCAATATCACTTCCCAGCGAGATAAAAAAAAATGCAACAAACCTGTCATTTAAAGGGGTAGATTAGCACAATATCAGTGTGCCCATATGACCGCAATACCTGAGCTTGATACTTTAAAGGCAAAAGTTAACAATGTTTCAAGTTGAAGCAATTCTGAATTACATAATACCTGTCCAAATGTGCGTGTTTTATTGCAAATATATGGTCATTTAAACACTACAATGTAGGTCAGAATGTCAAAAGTTGACTTTTTTTTTTAAATGATACTTCGACAAATATATATCTTTAATGGGGTCAAAATAAACACTTTCATGCGAGTGTTTGCGACATTACACGTAAAGGCAAAATTAAACAGACGCGTTGTTGGCATTGTACGGTCATGACATATAAAAAATACTATGAAATTCAAAGCGCCCTCCAGAAAAATCCATGTATTTGTATTGGACGTCCAAATGAAATAAGTTCATCTTAATTTTACGGGTGCATTATTCATGTTATTACAATAATATTAAACCAACCAAAATTTGCCAAATTGACTTGAGGTCTACAATCGAGGAATAATGTAGCATAGTCCCTTTTTGACTCAGGAGGTAAAATGGCCAGACGTCTTCCCCCATGAAAAGTTCGTTGTTTTTGATCGAGTGCCGAAAATTCAAGTTCCTTCTTGCAGCCTGTACACTACGTCATTAAATCAAAGTATAATTAATGACTATATGCCTGTATTCAGACTAATTCTCATAGCGGATGTTTATTTATCAGAATTTAGACTATTAGAGGATTAATCCTGTGTCCATAAAAGACCAATAAAATATCTTTAAAATATAACCAATTATCCTACCTTACAAGCACAAATGACAGTGAAATTAGTCTCATATAAACAATCAATATACAACCTTAATAAAATGTCCCACGTTGCACTAACGTCGTTGTTTCATCGAAGTGTCAGTTGTTGCTACACGTTCTGACACTTAAAATGAACATTCCCTGTAGCATTCCAATCGATAATTGCACGTTTCCATCTCATACCCATGATGGTGGGATAATGGTACATTACAAATAATGCATCATGTTCGGCCGCTATGCAAATAAACCTGTGGTGAGTATGGATTATGTTAATTTACTGAAGTAAAAAAAAAAAAAAATCAATATTATTTGAGCAACATTAAATCAACTATGTATGATGTAATATCAATGTTCTTTGTTGTGTACCGAAAGTCTGTAAATAGATCATATTGAATCTACGGCGTAATCTGACTTCAAATAGAATGGCAATAAATTCAGACTAGGTTATAATGTAAATAATAATGTAAATATATTACGCCATAAGGTTATCAGTATAATGCAATTATCTTACAATATATTTCACAAGATGTATTTTGCACTTGGGTAGTCTCAGTTCCATGCCATACGACTTTTTCTACCTCTAACAGTACATTCACTCTCCGACATTTCCTACCTCCAGTCTAAGTTCTGTCTGCCTTAGTCGATGAAAGACACTAGTCTTATTCAAATAAATTAAGTGAAGATGACCAATATAAGATGGGTTAATCTAAATGTCTGCAAGCCAGACTAGCATTTGGGTTACCGTTCCTTACTCCAATGCATTATTCAATGTAAGAGTTCACGTAACCTATTTGAGGCGTATTTCTAACTGAAAAACCTGAAACACCTTGAAATGTATTATAGCGTTTAGAAGAAAGGAGCACTCCATCTTAATATTCGAAAGTACTTTTTCTCAAAGATATTTACAATTTAAAATACGTGTTCTGAATTTGTCGCCCTCCATCAAACAACTAAAGGCCATTTATCATTCAACTCGAGGTGGCCATTGAATCGTTACAGTAATTGATCCCTTTGGAAAAAGTGATAGTTTCACGTCCAGACGATTGTTTCTCTGGATACGTTTATTTCTTTCTGTGAAGACGTTCCTTTGTTTGAAAAATTATCCACCACCCCCAACACACACAGGGGTCACATACACACACACACGGGGTTGGAAACTATCAGCAAAACTGATAGTGACTGTAGGATGAATTGGTTATCAATCTTTATTATAAACACACACAAACACACACACACACACACACACACACACACACACACACACACACACACACACACACACACACACACACACACACACACACACACACACACACACACACACACACACACACACACACACACACACACACACACACACACACACACACACACACACACACACACACACACACACACACTTAAATATTTGGGGGTTTTCTGGGGACAAATGTTTACCTCTTTCACATTGTAGGTTGTTTACATATTGTCCCTGAGATATTCAACGGATATGTCGTGATTATTATTACAGAAGAATACGAAGATTATGTTATCATAATTATGATTGAAATGATTTAGATTTTTAATTGTATTTTTGTAGATTTACTCTCAAAATAGACGTGTTTTTTTTAAGTTGTTCAATGTTTTCTCTGCTTATTCTTTTAAGGCCTAGTCTTTTAGTATTTTGATAACTTACCAAATTAAAACAAACGCAACAAAAATGATACCACACAATTTGGATCTAATCAACACTGCCCCTTGGTTTGGAAAGGAAAATGATTTCAATAAACCGCTTTAACAGCGACGTTCACTGAAATTGCGCTTTTCAGCCATTTATGTTTTATTCAGCTACGTTTCACTAGTCTATAGGTCTTGCATGCCTCACTACAACGTCAGATCGTGATTCATGTTCGGCATCAAAAAACGATTAATATGAAGAAAGTTTGTCACATTTAAGGGAAATATGCATATTTTATCATTATTTCGTCAAAATCACCACAGGCACATTGTCTGTTAGCAATGGAAAACCATGGTTTAACCTACACTCTGGCTTTAATGTAAAGAAACGTTGTCAAATTTAAGGGAAATATGCATATTTTATTATTCTTTCGTCAAAATCACCACAGGCACACTGTCTGTTTATCCATTTAACCACGCATGTAGCACATGATTTTACCTATATAGATGTATGAAGATTGATGATACGGTTGAATTCATGATACTATACTTTCGTGTGCATATCCCCCAATGTGGTACGGAAAAAAAGCATCTTCATGTTTTCTACTACATCGAAGTTATCCTCTAAGGTTCATTGTACCGTTTGCGGGGGTTAATGTGCTCTGTGATAATGTGGAGATAATGAAAGGAAACATTATTGGTTTGAAAGACAGCGGTATGTTCGCATAATTCATATGCCATGGGCCCGCTTCCCGCCCGTCGGCTGTCGTTTGGTTAACGAATCGCGACCTCTTTTTCCAATGACGCGTGCTCTACTTACCGCCAAAAAATAGTTCTCGCGACGACGTCACTAGAGGGCGGTGCGGGGTACGACGCGACGCCCCCAACAGAAACTTTCCATCGGCAAAGGTATAAATCACACACCTTGTAATCACATATTGAAATCTGACGATCCGTGGGTAGGTTTTATATTATGTTCCTATCGGAAAACGGAAGTCTAGCGGGAAATTTACCACTCAATCATGATATTGTCCTGTAATCTTATACTTCCACTCAGTCATGGAGTAATTAATTGATACTTTGTCTGCTATAGTGCGCTTTAAAATTCGACAAAATGGAATCAATCGTTCTGATTCGTTTCTCTGTAAACCTAGCTCTGAAGAGTTTGAAAGACAGCGATAATTGTGTGAGTATGTGTATGTGTGTGTGATGTTTGTGTGTCTGTGTGTATGGTGTGTACGTGTGTGTATTAGTGTGTGATGTTTGTGTGTCTGTGTGTATGGTGTGTATGTGTGTGTATGAGTGTGTGTATGTATGTTTGTGTGTGGAATAATACCCGACGTTTATAAGAACTGAGTAATTGCTATTTGCATTATGATCATGCTGAAAAAAATCAATCTGCACATATCTTACTGCCATTTAGATTGCAAGAGGTTAGTACATGTCTTCAAAATCCCACAGCTGCTAGACGTAAAATTTAATGTTGTGGTTATAACATCATTTATAAGTGGTATATTGCATGGGCACTCAAGTCAACCCACATCGCCTTCTTATTATTGCCTGATAGTTAAGTCTTACAGATTGGGTTCAGGATTTGCAAAGACCATGACTTCCCTTCATTATCATTACCAAACGGTAATTACAAATGGTGTGTTGAACTTTTGAGATCCATGTGCCATGAACTTGTTGTTTATGAGAAATAACAATAATGATAATAATAACGAAATGCTACCAGAATATTGTTCTCTCCGTGAGTTTAAATTTTGTTCAAATTGCAGAAAATGTTCGTGTACGATTGCATGACTACGTACGTTGATATGGTCAAGCTGTGCAAAAATCCATGTGACATTCGGCTGTCGGCCAATGAGACAATTTTGGAACTAACGGAACGGCCCGTTTACGGGCCGTTGCCGCTGCAAATTTTGAAGTTTAACCATTTTCACCAAAACTACATACTCTACTCAAAGGTTTTATGACAGGTGTTTATTTATTCTAAACTTCACATTATGAATGATTTAAGCTGATTTCATTCATTTTGCCGTTTTCTGGCGTGCAGATCCCAAACCAAATTTTTAAACCACGACACATCCCGTGTCTTTGGAAATCAACAAATTGCACCTTTAAACCTGCGACGCAGCGAATGCAAAAAGAAGGACCCCCGAAAACTCCCCTGAAGTGTATGTTCGTACGTTGCCTTCACAAATACGAAATCACACCATAGCGTGTTGATGCGTGATATTTACGCACTAGTATACTGTCAGGCGATAATATTGTATGCATGTAGTTACCTCTGCTTGTTCGCGAGGGCCGTATATCTACGTATATCAAATAGACACATCAATGTTTTGAAATGCCACGTTACTGGAAAAAATGCACAAACTTTAAAGACAGGTGTTTTATAGAGTATGTGCATTTGTACTGAAGCGTTGTTCCTTGCTAAAAACATCTACAGCTGATTCGAACGTTGACCCCGTCAACCCATAGCGGAACTATTTTCGAAGCATTCTTTGGTTTAAATGAGAGCTGGGACTCATTTCTCTATGACTGGGGAATAAAATGTCAAGATTGTATAAATAAATTCGTGTGTACTATCCCCCAATGAACTGTAAAAAGAAAATTCGTCAATATGCAATTAAACAAGTTGCCTGAAGGTGTGGATATTTGCCTGCAGGTTTTAACACACATGTGGGGGTAATGTGAAGAATGATAAAAATTTGTTTTTACAGAACGCATCTGACGTACTATCTTTTCACATTTCAAAAGGAAATAGCAGCATTATTGTGTTTCGACGTATAATCGGCTGATGGATTGGTAATTCACATCTCTTTTCCCCTGGTGAAATTAACTCTGATCAGTTAATCATCCCTGATATACTTCTCAACGAATTTACATTAATGTTTTAGTTTCATGTCTTACCAAGGCCATGGTTCAATTGGGTAGACGACACAAGATTAATTCATCCCAGAAGATTTACTCATAGGTCATAATTTAACGAATATTCCGTTGGGAATGTAAATTTTCGTTAATTGTAACACAGTACAGTAACTTTCTCGACTACTGAATGTCACTTGAGTGTTTTTTTTTTTTCTATATGCACACATTCCAAACACACAAACCAGAACGATTTATGTACCTACTGGACGGTTTGAATACAGCATGTGCATTTAAAGGCATCGTATAACAATGTTTCCTGTCAAAAAATAACAAATTTTAAGCTACACGATTCCCTATGTTACCAGTGTTTCTGATGAGGTCTAAAATAGATTCGATACTCTTTCCCACTCCGGACAAACATGCCTTATTCCCATTCGCTACTTTAGTCTCAATCTCACGCTATGGTATTGGGGTCATTCACCTCTGAATGACTTGTCATCCTTGGCCGTTTAATACCCGTATCCTGTCCGATTAAAAAAAAAATGACAACATGATGAAAAGGGTGAATTCAAAGCCAAAGTATACAGTCAGTCAGCAGTGTGTATGCAAATGAGGGATAATGAGGCACTGAACGGAGGACACAAGACTTCTCTGTGCGCTTTGCATACTTAATGAGCTGAGACACTTCTTTTTGAAATTACAATAATTCATGATCACAGTGATGTATAAATAAGAAATTAAAATGACAACATAGCAGATACTCCAAAGTTTATATCTGTATATGTTTTTTTTTATTTGATCTACGAAAAGATTATAAAACTTGAGGTCAAAAAGATGATAAAAACATGATTTTTTCTTTTCTGTTTATCAAACTCAAATGAAAGTTAAATCTGGTTGCATCTCCTTTATTTTACATCATTGTAAAGACCAACTATTCACCTTTCTGTCTATGACATTTGTTTTGCTATTTATGTTGTATACCAGTCGGGATCCAGCAAAATATCAGAAGATGCAAAATATGACCATGGATTTCTGCAATCCTGGTATGTGATTGGCTGACCCCAAACCAGTGGCGGGTAATTCAAAACAAGCCCACCCGCTGTGATGACCTTTATGTGAACCTGTTGCCCAGGGCATGCAGTGAAGGCATGTTTTGTATTCTCTCTGGCCAATCACAGTTTAGTAGGAAACCACAACATCCAATGAAATACTTTCTCATATTTTACTGAGTGGCATTTATGTACTCATGTTGCACTTTGCTGGATCCTGACTGGTATACAACATGAATAGCAAAACTAACAACATACAAAGAAAGATGAATTGATGCTCTTTACCCTGGTGTAAAATTAGTGAGATGCAAGAATATTTAACTGGACTTTTAACTGTTTGAAAATTCATTAAAATTTCAATTTTAACATCAAATTTGAACCTTCATTTACACATTTGAAAACAATATGAATGTCAAATTAAAAGATATTGATGAAAAGCTTGAAGTATCTCCTTTACAGTGATGTATCACACTAAACTATTAGAATTGATTTTCTAAGTTTATTTGGAGTTTTAAAATGATATGTCCCAGCTCATTATATATGCAGAGTGCGTTCACCCATGAATACGCCCTGCATTAAAGGAAGGGATTTTTGATGCACTGCAGACTGACTGTATAGTTTCGGTAAATGGTTAAAAAAATAGAATTCTTTGCAACTATTTTGTTAATATACACCAATTTGATCTGTCAATGCCCTGTAAATTACTCGCTGTGAAACTCTCCCATTTGTAAAGAAAATACTCAAAATGTAAAATATCGGGGGGGGGGGGCACACTTCAAATAGGTAATGTAGGCCTACATACCGCTAGATGATCTTTTATAATCATAATTTGTCACTATAAGCAATTTTCAGTGGGTTTGATGTTGTTTTCTGATGTCTGGGTGACAATAGAATACTTTGTGAAGGATTGACGAAAGAAAATTGTCTGATCGACCAAAACTATACTTGTGCTTTCAGGTATTGCAGTGTAACGAAGTGTAAAATGTATTGATAGTAATAATAATAATAATAAGGCTACTTATACAGCGCAGCAGGTCCGTCAATAAGACGCTCATGGCGCTGAAGAGAGTAGAGGCACCGTAGCTTAGTGGATAAGACAGAGGTTTCCCGGGTAAGAGGTCCCTGGATCGAATCCCGTCGCGGTGTCTGTATTCTTATAAGTAAGCCGCTTTATGCGCAATACCTTTCTCCACCCACGAGTACAGAAGGTACCTGGACGGGATATCCTATTGGAGGCAAATCAGCGTTAGCGCCTTAGTGGCAACCGGGATACGGAATTACTATTTTTTTCGAGATTTTTTCCAACATGTATTGCGTTGGACATTTTCTTTCTCTTACGCGCGTCTTGATTTCTTACTTTTTTATCACTTTCGCCTGAAGAAATAAACTTCATCCAATCTATTTCTATTAAAATAAATAGATAAAAGAGAAAAAAGGAAGTTAAGGATATGCTTCCAGTAAGATTCGAACCAGGAACCTCGATACATGTAGACTACCTCTATAAGCACTGAGCTACTTGAGATTTGGTGGTCACTACGACGGCAATTTTTGATTTGTATTATACGTGGCGCGTGACGTAATGTGCATGCGCCGTTGTATAAGAAACAAAAGTTTCCGTTAAAAAAATGAATTTAGCAGCCGGTGGGGTAGGAATACTCCCCAGGGAGTTAAAGTGGTGCACACTTGTGAAGGCGTGATTTCGACCGATGATTAGGGAGGGTAAAGTCATGAGAGAGCGCCTTAAAGGCGCCGATCCAAGACTTTAAACCATCAACCTTTTACATAACAACTTGCATCAGTGGGAATAAACAGAAATAAAGCACATTATTTAAAGTGATAGGCTAACATTGTGGAGCTTCAATTTAAAAAGTTGTCAAATTTTGATATCTGAAATACATAGTAGTGTTAATATGGACACATAAACACCCTAGAATAAAAAAAAAGTTTGGAAA